>LKNJ01001370.1:59458-123124 GCA_002120245.1 Maccullochella peelii | reverse complement strand
CTTTCCCAGATTTATTCTTTTTTATGGCACTCCTGTGACTCCATAGTTGAAGTGCGTATACTGACAGGCAATAAGTGGAGTGAGAGGAGAGAGGAGGGTGTTTGACATTCAACAAAAGTCCCCGGCCGGAATTGAACCAATGACGTTGCACTTATATGATTCATGTGGTGTCACAGACATACCAACCTCTAACAACAGCCGAGCTGCGTCTCAGTAGAAGTGCAAGAATGAAGGCAGCGTATTTCACTCGTCACACTGGAGAAAGCCATCATTTAAAGTCTGCGGTGTGAATATGAAGATGTAACCGCTCTAACTACTCTAGATAAATTTCAGAAAATCACATGGTGAAAAATGTGTTTGATCTTTAACCCAACTGGAATCAATTGTCTGGGCATGCACACGTGTGTCATTAGGGACAGAACATCTTGTGTTGTTTTAACACGTCACCCCCCATCGGCACGTTTTTCTTGTTAATGTACACATTATGGTGCTTTGTGGGCATTTTGGCTCCATCTACAGAAGCGGCGGCTGCTGTATGTTAACAGGAAATCACACCTTAAAACGGAATTCTTGCTATTTCTACTAGTGAGGCAGCGGAGGATAATCCCACCTGAACTCACCTTTACCTTTGTGATCTTTTTACTCACAGCATAGAGTTCTCCCAACTTCACAGGCTGATTATGTAATATAATAGCATAATGTAGTGTACATGATATGAAGATTGGATATTGATGTGAAATTGTGTAAGTAATAAATGGATTTAAATTGTACACACACCATAAAAGGAATATTTAAATAAATCTTTAAAATCAAATGATTTGAAGTTCAACAAGCCGGGTCCATTTTAAAGGTCTGCATGCTACGTCACTAAAGCTCACGATATTAAGATTTCCTGTCATGAGTGTAAAACTCAAAATGCTTTGGAGAAGCTGTAATATGATTTTTTTTCTTTCTGTCTGTTGCGTAACGTTTTCTTACTTTTGTCTTGGGAAAAACAAATCCTCACATCATACATTTGGCATTTTTCACTTGGTGGCGTGTCCATCAAACCATTATAAAAAATTTACCATTCATTGCCTCTATTCAATCTTCTTAACATTTCTAACCTTCACCACTTTACATGAATTCAGTTTTAGGGTGGAATGCCCTGTTAAACACTAGCATGTTTCCTTGAAAACCCAATGGAACTTGTTACACCTGGTGCTTGTTAAAAACCCAGTGCAATTCCATGCAAGGTCAAAGGTCACCGTTTTACGCTACCTAAACCTGCCGCGCCTCTAAAAGTCCCATAAGCCTGCAGATCGATAGCACATGTGTAGAGAACTGTTTTTCAGACAGTGGGTCGAGACCTCAAAGTGAGGTCCCAAAGCTGAGGGAAATGGGTCCCTGGGCTATTCTGGGGAAATCTGCTCCGTTCTGCGCTGGACTCTTTACTTAGCCATCATCTTCTCAAGTCTATTCTTGACTACAGTAACTCTGCTCAACTCTGCTAAACTGAGATTACTTGAAAACATATCCATAACATGCAAGGTCAAAGGTCATTGTCAAGTGCTACCTAAACCAGCTCAAAACAATGACACACTGACAAGAGAATCACTTAACATTTGGGTTTGGAGGCCCAGCAAGAGTCCGTGAGTTTGACAAAATGGGTCATTGTGAAACAATAATGTCTCCCTGACTTCTTCACCTATTGTTTGTTTTTATTTCCGTCTTTGGTGCTTTGGTGTTTCTGCATCGTCTCCCAGATATCGCCTGTCATTCCAGCAGTGTAGTAGAGTTTATTGTGATGGTCTTTTCCGTGAATTTGCTGTCGATTTATATTTCTGATGAGTTTCTCAAGGTGTGTCCCAAAACACGGCTCGGCTCCATCATAGGTCACATTTCTAAATTTCTATGTCATAACTGGCCGACAGCGCCTGACCAAATTCAAACGCTCCTCAAAATGTAGCAAGAGGTTGAACCATATTTCTGTTAAAACAAGCACAGGTTCAGCTGAGGTGCAGCTGAACCGCAGCTCATGCACTCCTTGCAGGCACTGGAGTTGTGGCGGTGCATTAATTAACTGGTTGTTATGTTTGTCAGATAATCAGTAACCCTGCTTCTGGCATCGAAAATGAACTGAGGATGAAGTGACACCTTTAAATGAAATTACACAATTATATAAGTTTGATTATAGCGTTGCCTTCAAACGAACATACCTGGTAAAAGATTTTAAATTTCAGAAATTAATAATGAAATTATCTAGAAATGCAGAAATCTGACTTTTTAGTGAACTCTATGACCTTAAACCTCATTAAACCATGTGTGCAGCAGGTTTTTAAGAGAAACCTAGAAGATACAGTGACAGTACAGGACACGGCAACCGGGCTCAGACTAAACCACAGGTGTTAACACATCTTAAACCTTAAACCACTTCTACAGTAAGCTAGTGACAGAGCAACCAAGACCACCACGTACATGTGACTGTCGTATTACCTGGTATTTGCGTGCAGGTGGTTACATGAAGTAAACCAATGAAAAAGTCACGTCACTATGTCAATAATGCCAGAAACAAACTTCACTGCAGGTTGGGTCACAAGTCTTAACCTATAAGTCCTCCATGTTAAGCAACAACTCCACCTTTGCTCCTGACAGACAGGAGTCATAATCATTACGGCCTCTAGAAGACCGACATACGTCATTTTTTGGCATTTTACTGAAACAATGTTTTTCTTAGAACTTTCCCTTTGTCACACGTAGAAAGGTTTTATTTCCCGAGTGTTCAAAAATGCACCAGTAGGTTTTGTCTCTGTGGGGTTTGGTTCAGCCTGGAATTCCTCTGAAGGACACACCTCCAGGGGCCATGTCCTTCTGAGGATCCAGCCTCGAAATCATTATGCAGTTTGAGTTTCTTAACCACCTCTTCGTCCCTCTTCCTCTTAACAAACAAGAAATGTAACATGAATTTACTTCCTGAGCCATGCAGGAGTCGTCCTAGACACACTGTACCATTAAGGATTCAGTTAACACAGAAGCTTCTGTGAAGTCTTTTTCACGAATACGAACGAGTTTACATTCCACCTAAAATTGTGTCCAGAGTCAACTAATTTTCCATTGTTAATTTTCAGGATGATTTATGTATATTATAAACATTTGTTAACTAATTTTTATGAACATTTTGAAGTCAAAAATAATGATTTTCTGCATTACTTTTGTTCATTGTTTGTACTGCTAAATTTCCTAGATGTACCTTGGGGCATTACAATGATGTACATGTAGGGAATTTAGTGACATCTTTCCCAGGGAAAATTCTACAGGACGCAAACTGTTGATGGACAAATTGGCTGTGTTTTTTATCTTTCACTCACCTGTTACTGGACAGTCTCTGCAACACCTGACTGCTCCACCTTCAGTAGGAAAACCTGCAAAGTTGTCTTAAATGTACACGTAGTCCATCACTTAACTGTAATGTTCATTCGATCACAGTTGTTTTGTGTTACTCAATTTCCCTTCATATACCTGCCTCTGTAGAACACGTTCTGATTAAAATCACCCACGTTATAGTGGGGAATCCATGAAGAAGCTACAGCCTGATTGCTGACTTTTACTTGTTATTGCACACCTGTAATACTGCTATATGTACTATACTTCATAGTGTCTTTTGACAAACAAAAGTGCAGCTGGGGGGAGTTAAGTTTGAGAAAAAACAAGAATGTGGACTTCTCAATAAATAACATCTTGTGGCTGCATTATATTCTGGTCTACTGAGGCAGAGAAACCACTATTTTTGCCTCTTCTCCTGTAATGATTGATCGTCTGCAAAATGGCAGCTCTAAAAAAGAAGCCCTGGCTCTTCATGACAGTTCTACATTCGCACCCAGGAGCTCCGTGCCAATGAGCTGCTAAGCTGAAGTCACTCGGGTTAAGTGCTGGGTTAAAGGGCTCCTCAGCACCTGTTGATGAGTCCTTTAAGATAGTTCTAATCCCTAAAAAAACTGTGACGGAAATTTCTACAATCAGGCATGATGCATGAGATTCTTCCAAAGTCTGCAGGGTTCATCATGAGCAGGACTGCCTGCAGCGGCAGCACACAGAGAAATGTTCCTCTGTACCTGTTTTATTTCCACCCTGCAGTACAGATGGCATAGAGCCAGGCTGTAATGTCTTGGTGGTTTTATATATATATATATATATATTTTTTTTTTCTTTCTTTACTTTAAACTTACGAATTGCTTGAATTTGTGAGGAGCAAAGATTATGATTTGTCCAGTCAAGTCTGAATCTTTGTAGATTATTAGAATATTTTATTTGGTTGAGTTTACGTTTGCTTTACTTTTAGCTGGAACTTGCCATTTCATATTCAGAGGATGCACTCTGGATAATATTTATGTGAAAAATACCTGTTAATGGCAGTATTCTCCTATAGGACTCATTGTTTCATTTATCCCCTTCATATTTGCATTTGAGACATGTGTACATTTAAATTTTTATCCTTTAATATTTCATTTTTCCAATCCTTCTTTGTCACTTGTACTTTAGCACACCCTCAGGAGCACGCTTTCTATCATTTCACTACACATATCACTTATGTGACATTTAAATCTCTTGAATTTTCTTCTTTTACTGCAGTTCACTCATTGAACTGAATAGTTTTCCCGTCAGCCTCAGTTCCCCTGCCTGTGGCGGTTTATCTCTGTGTCTCTTTTCTTTCAATTGATGTATTTCCTAATGTGAGTGGGTGTTGAGATGGATCATAATGCACAACACAAACACAGCACACACACGCCGGCAGTTGGCCACAGGTATTTTGATAGGATAAGACTCTGTGATTGTTCAGACTCACACACACTCACCGCCTGTCCTTCACCTCCTCAGGAGACTCAGCCCGTCTTTCCATCCCTCTTTACTTCATTCCATCCGTCCTTGCACGCCTTTCCCATATCCCTCCTTATCCCCGTCAGACTGGAAGCATTCCTACTTTGTCCTCTGAGTCCTGTGTGTATCTGGGAGCAGACATCGCCGCTCGCTGTTATAATATAGTCAGACTTACTTTGGCTTAGACATAAGCCGAACTGTCATGCTACCAAGATATGTGAAATCTATCGTCGGTGAGCTGCACAAATCTGGACTGAACTCACTCTGTGTGCCAGAAGAAGTGTACTTTCCCTACAGACTGCACACTGTGTGTTCTGTTCTCACCTACATGTAATAAAGCCAGTTTCACAGAGAGTAATATTGACAGTTTAGCAGCATTGTGCGAGCTAAAATTTTGTCCGTCGACATTTAAAAACAAAGAATGGTTCTGTATTAAATTCACACTTAATTTCTGAGCAAAAATCAAAGTTTCAAAAGCTACGGATGAAGCAATTTATTATCATTTCAGTGATCTGTGACCTGATTTTTCTTTGACAAGGGAGGACCTTTTGTTTTGGCTGACAGTCCTCAATTAGATAGAAGTGTGCACATACAGAACAAAGGTGCTGAAAATAAACAGCCGATTTAACAGGGAATGTGCCACTTATTTGTCAATGAAAAAAGGACATTTGAAATGTACGTGCATGGCCTTTATTTTGGTAGAATAGAAAGTAAAATAAATTGAGGTTTGTCATTTAGGGTCTAGAATATCAAAGGTCCAGGTTGTGCTACACCACAGGTTGTTGTTGCCATCAAGCTTTTTGTCAGTATATTTTAAATCTAATTTTGGAAAATAAATTTAGGCTTACATTGAAGATAGCTGTTAGAGGCTCCGCCCATCAATCCCCTTTCAAACCAATAAACTTTCAGATAATAAAATCAAGAAAAAGCATGAAATTATTCCACGTTACACCTTTTTAAATAAAGTGACACCTGATCTCACACTACAAGATGATTATGAATATTATGTCAGTGTTTTCTAAACACTTAGTTAGGGGTTTCTATATACAAGGAGTAGCCTACAGATTAATTAATTTCAAGTAATTTAACTTCTTGAATGTCCAGATAAAAAACTAGCTGTACGGTCTGTTCTAGTGTTGAAAGTCAAAAGTGTTATCTCATCTGTATTTCCAGAAATTCTCTCTGTATCTTGAGGATTTGTGTCATCTTCTTTCCTTCCCCATGCCTCTTTCTTTCTTTCCCTCCTCTACTTTTATTTTGCTTTCTCCTCTATTTAACTGGACTTTCTCCCGTCCTAATCCACCCTCCTCTGTTGCCCCCTGCAGCTCACAGAGAGACATCAGAGGACTGTCGGAGCTGCCTGGAGTGTTCCCATGACAATGGCTGTGTGCGTTGCCCCGAGCGACTCTTCCTGTTCCTGCAGAGGGAGGGGATGTCTCACCATGGAACTTGTCTCCACGCCTGCCCCGCTGGACACTACGGACAGAGAGGGAAGGACATTAACCGCTGCATGAGTACGTTTTTACTAAAAGAGTTGTTTGGATCTCTCTGTTGATATTCAGTCTCACTCACATTAGCATGACTCATTTGTCTTGAGGCCTAAGCTAGTGTAGGAAATTATTATTTTTTGTCAGATGACTAGAATTTACAAAACAGTACCCATATACACACTTTACACATTTGGATTAGCTTCTTTTTATTGAGATGCACCTTGCTTAATTCATTCCAGAAACATACTGTACCAATAAAAAAAATACTTGCATGCATAGTTTTTGTCTCATTCACTAAGACATCTGACTCAAGAGATTGCAAATAGGAGCTCACAAGATGTTTCTTTATCCCAGACTGCAAGTACAAACTGTTTGCTTTAGGTGCAAGCTAACCTATCATCACTGCTGGCACCCTTCTAGCTGAAAACAGCATCTATAGTTGAAATCTGTCCTGATCTGACCTGCTCTTAGAAATATACACTAACACTAACAGCAATGATTGGAATCATTTTGATTGGTCAGACCTCAAACCACAGACTCTGTACACATATTCATATGAGAAACTTTTAAGACTTGAACTTCCTGGAAAACAGATGGTGCACTGCACATGCTATGATGATTTGAATGGAAGGATTTGGGCATAAGTAATCAAAGGAGCTCAGACAGAGGAAACTGGGAATTTTCTAATTTACCACCTCTCTGGTTAAAGTCCGGTTAAGTTAAAGCAGCTACTTCCAACCAATAACACTGTCACAATATTCTCCCTGAAACTGACATCCTATTAGTTTAAACTTCCTCACTCTTATGTCCCGCCCCAGCATCCTGTTTAAACAGGAAATACATCACATTAAGGAAGTAAAGAAGCCATTTCATGGGGTCTTTCTTTTTGACCCTGTGGTTTTCTGCAGCATCACCCACCCCACACAATCTGGACTACTGCAACTTGTTTAAACACCATCACCTCCACCCTTTCTTCCTGTCCTGCTCACCGTCATGAATATAGTGCAAATCAGGGTGACAAGGTGAAAAAGAGACTGTAGTTTCCTCCTGAATTCACCCAAACTGTTTATTCACTGGATGTGTGCTGCATGGTCTCCCTCCTCCCAGAGTGCCGCTCGGCGGACTGTGAGCACTGTTTCAGCCGGGACTTCTGCACCAAGTGTAAGCCTGACTTCCAGCTGTACAAAGGCAAGTGTCTGACCCGCTGCCCAGAAGGAACCACTGCCCACCAGACAGACTGCCTCGGTAAGTAAAGACACTGTACAGTTACAGCATTTAATATTTAAAACTTCAAGTAATATGTGAGCTTCATTGAGCCTCATCAGAGAGCAAATTCAAAAGAAACGTATCTTCTTCTAAATAAATCTATTGTCCTGCTGCTGGTTACCTGCCGTGTCCCTTTAAATGATTCACCTGTAGCTAATTTTAGAGATATTCAGTGAAGCGGGACAGGCCAGAGAGGATTTTTCTTTATTTTGAAAAACCTTTAGTTTGTGATCTCGGCATAAAGAACTCAGTATAAAACATAATAATGTTATGAGGATGTGACAAGATGTGTGATGAGCTGCCCCATTGCCAAAACAAGAATCAGACATCATTACATTTAGCTGACTGTCCATATAATATTGTATATCACCATGCAAACTACAATACAGTACATTAACTCCAGTATGTCATAATATATGCTGAGAACTAAGTATGAAAGCCAGAAGTCTTGTGGTGTGACATTGTAATCAGTGAGTCACTGTTACTGATGATGTTGATCATCAATAATCCTATCAACCCCCTGTAGATATATTATTGTCTTTAGCCATAAAGCTCCTATCTCCTCCTATCTAACTGTCAACATTAAATTGATCCCAGTCACGAGTATTGTGTGTGTATCCAAAGCCTCATATATCTTCTTCCTCTGTGCCATTTTGCTCAGTTATTTTCAAACTATTAAAAACACATTACTGAGCCACACTGTTGCACTGGGTGACACCATCCTGCTACCCCAAATACTCACTAGAGCACCAAATATGGCTCAATCCGCCACTGAAAATAGTCCCCAACAAACGCATTGTTCCCCGTTTGAGTAACGTTTCCTAAAAACTACAGTGACCAGCTGTTTTAGGAAATTACTGAGCCTTTTTTTTTTAAATTAGTCTAGATAATTGTGACCTATTTTTAAAGATTTATTTCTTCAGTAAGAACCAATGGGCCTGAGGCTGAGAGCCACAGACGGGGTAGGGAAGTCAGAAAGTATTGTGAGACGGACTAACGCAATGTTGGTTTTGGTGGGCGCTGGTTCTGAACCAACCTAATCTAGTGAACTTTGTCCAGGTGTTACTAGTGTCATGGTAATGATCATGACATCCTGTTTGTGTTCACTGTAAACATCATATCCTCGTTTTCGACACCTGGAATAAGCCCTTATACCAGTTTTGAGAAACCTGAAAATGCTAGTAAACCTTATCCAGGTTTCTGATCACTGTCTGCCATGAACACATCTAGTAGTTATGATGTAATGGTGGACTACATGCTGGAAGAGAAAGTCTGACACTGACATATTCCATTACTGCTGATCAGATGTAGGAGCCAGAGCAGAGTGAATGCAGCCGAAAACCAAAGTAGGTTCATCTTCACTTGATGAGGTAACTCAGTCTGTACATACACTCACTGGAGGACAAATATGTCTGCACATATACTATTAGAAACCTGGGTAATCTAAGAATCATGTACACAGGGAGGAGAAGAACCAGATTTCTTTATGATCCGTGTAAACTTCATATCCCATGTTCCCCAGGATAAGACTCAAAACCAGAATACTAATGTGTATGTAAACATACGCTGTCACACCCGTTTCATGTTACTGTCTGTAATGACGTGGGTGGAATAAAAGCGCAGTGACCCCAGCCAGCTATAAAACGCAGGTCCGCTCTGCAGTGGATACATCGGTGAAGCTAATCTGAGAGATTTAATCAACAGCAGACGTGTTCCTGCAAACTCCTTTCCTTTTATCTGTGGCCACTTTTCTGCAGTATTTCATGTGTGGATGTTTTGAGTATTTCATAGTTTTGTGGTTGTTGTTTTTTTTTAATCTTCCATGAAGCTGATTTTAGTTAAAAGAAATTGTGACTTTGATAAATTGCACCTGTTTCAGTAAACTGAACTTTTAAATACTGCCGACAGATTGACGCATCCAAGCTACAAATTTTGCCTTTGTTTAGGACATTTTGTCTTGAAATATTTAAAGTTTTCTTCTGAGACCCAATTCTTATACCTCATCTACTCCATTTCGTCTCGCTTCATCTATTTCACAGCTAAATCTTTTCTGATATGGAGCCAAACCTTCAATGCAACACATGATTCACATTAAAAGTCTTTAGAGAAGCTCCAGAATTTATCTTCATATCTCGTTGTGTATCATCCCTCCATTCTAAGTGAGATATATTGTTGAACTCACTTGATCATCATTCGGCACTGTTCGGGACTTCACCCTCTGCCGTCCACCTGCACCATCTGCAGCTACTGTTGTTTCTTGGCATGGTGACCACATCTGGTTTTCATGTCGATGTCAAGGTTTCATGTCTGACTGTTGGTACACACCTCAAGCAACTCCAGAATAAAAGAGTCTCTGGAAATCTATTCATTTTATACCCAAAATCTGACAATGATAATGGTGATTACCAAGAAATGTTGCCCCATCTTGGCCGATGTTGCTGGTTTTTCCCGTTGTGGACCGCTTGGAAAAGCGACGTTTGTGGGTGACGTCACTCATCAGCAAACAGCCACTACGAGTGTATTGTCCCGTGTATTAATGCCTCAGCTGGCGTTCATCTATCTTTAGTGATAGCACTGTGGTTGCCATTAGTCTTTGTATTTTATTACCACTCCATGGGTTATGGTTGTGATTTATTGATTTATCTTAATCATTTCCTGCATTTCTCAAATCTATGTATGGAAGAGCACGTTCAGCCAAGCCCTCTTTTTTTAAAAATTAAATGGGAAGTTCTTCTCTTTGGCTGAGAAATGAAAAATGCATGTTAAAACTCTTTATTTAATCAGGCATATAATAGTTAAAAATCCTCAACCTAAATGAGCCTGAAGAACGTTTCTTTTCTGTAACCATTTTTTTCACCATCTTCAAAAGCACCTTAAGGTCCTCTGGGTTCATCACATGTGAATGTTGTTATTTTCTTGTATTGTAAAATCTTAAAAAAGCCAGAATTTGAAATACATTTTCGTTTGTGTCTGATGTGTCTTTAATCAGTTCATCTCTTCTCTTTCTTACCCTCTTCTCTCTTAGAGGACTGTCTCCTGGCTTCATGGGGAGAGTGGAGCGACTGGAGCGCCTGTCTCCGGGATGGCGTCACCTGCGGCTTCAGGTGGGGCAAGCAGACCAGGACCCGGGGGGACGAGCTGTCCGGGAGAACACCTGAAGAGAAAGCAGCATCACTTTGCCCGTCCCAAAGCGAGACGCAGAGGTGCAGAATAAAGAAAAAGTGTCCTACAGGTGAGAAGGGAAGGAAGGAGGAAGATGGAGGGAGATTACAGGTGTAATCCCTCAGCCCCTCATTGCAGTAAATGCAATGAGGGGCTGAAAGATTTAATTGTCACGTGTATATTTTACATCAACCACAAACAAACTGCCTGCTTCTAATAAGCGCAGTCTGATGCAACTGATCATTTAGATGACTTATTCTTTATTACGGTGGACTACCAACATCTGTGGATTCCCTGCATTGTTTGGCCTGGTGTTATGTTCTGTGTTGACACACTTGTGCATTTTATAATGCCAAGTGGGAGAGATTGGACCCTATTAAAAAAATTCCAACATGTGCTACTTCCAATTAACACTTGTAGACTGACGTTAACAGTCTTGCTCTTTCAGTAGCAGTGACGTAGTGGTGCAGAAGGGGAGGGAAGCTTTCCTTACTTTTGGCCATCTTCATTGTTGTGATGCAGACAAAATGTCAAAGGTTCAGGGTTCCTTATCGATAGGCCTATTGTACCTGCAGAGTCAGAATACACTCTGTATGCATAACATCGCGTCTGTATGTGTTGTCACTGTGACTTGTCTTTGGGGTAATTCTGGGTTTTTTTGTGTTTTTTTTTTTACATATTTAGGAATCTAAATTACTAATAATAGGTCCAAAACATTTCGGAATTGGTCTAGTAGATCGCCTCAGCCGCGAAACAAACAGGCTGCAATGGCTGCAACATAATCCTTTGAGGCTACTGCGCCAGTCAAAGTACATTAAGAAAATATCAGTAATTTAGACCCCGAAATTTGTAAAAAATAGAGCCGAGGTTTAAAAATACCGGCATTACCCTTTAAGTGATACGCGATGGACATGAAATCAAACTTCAGCAAACGACAACATGATACTGTTGTTCCCAAGGGGCGTTTCATAAAGTTTCATTAGTTAAGCCAGACTTACTTCAGTACATCGAGCTTATTCTCAGGGAATTCTGTTTCATAAAGCAAGTTCTGGCCTACAGTAATTTTCTATGGAAACGTGGTCACAATCAAGCTAGTTTTCAGAGTTAGCGTCTCTACGAAAAGGTCCCATCCAGCTGTCCTTTATTACTGCTATACATCGTGGTTTGGGTTGAAATGACTACTTTTTTAAGGTTGGGGGATCTTCGTCGTCGTGGTTACAATAATAACCACTTGGGGGAAGGTTAGGGAACAATCGCGGCCGTGGTTAAAATAAACCAACGTTGACTCGGAGTAGGAAACAGGAAACAAACAGCGGTCTCTGATCTCCTCCCTATGTGGACTTTGTCACTTCATAAAAAGGTCACCTGACTTCCTGCTTTGATCCCGTCATAATTACTACAGCTGCTGGAGGGCTCTGTCACTTGAACGTAAACATATGTTGTTTTGGGGCACTTGCTGAAAGGACTGATTGTGTCGTTTTTCTTGGGTGAACAGTCCCGACACATCCCTTGGATCGTGTTGTGGTGCTGTTAACAGACTCGCGGCTGTTCATCCGTTATGGTCAGTGCTGCTGCTGGCAGACTTCACCTGTTCTTGCTGTGACCTTGTGTTTGAATCACTACGACACTGTTTAGGAGGTTTTGTTTATGGCAAATGAAATATGATGCAAACAGGGTGCAGTTTCTGATGACGGCATGTGGTGGAACAGGTGAAAGGCTGTGGGGAGGGAACTCCTTCCAAACTGTTTATCTGTTTTATTAAAATGAAAAAGCAAGAAATCCCACATGGGCTGATCTTTGCAAAAGAGATGTTTGTGACAGAATGTTATGGAAAAAGTGATAACAATTTTTAAAAGCGTGTTGTGTTACTAACAAGAACGGTTGTGAGTTAGAGGATCATACTATTTTCTCCCTCCTTTAAAATCAAACCAAGCATTGATTGATATTGCTGTTTAATTACATTATAGGAGTGGAATTTCACTGAGCTTATTCTTGTGCAAACATCCTCAGAGATGAACCGAGAAAAAAGTTTCAGAAGGAAACAGAAGAGTAGGGAGCAAGTATGAAGATGAGGAGAACCATAACAGACTCCTATGTCCACCTCGCTCGGCTCCCCGTGTCTAAAAAAGGACTTGTATTTCTTGATGTATTTCTGCTTCACTGCGAGATAACATCTTAAAACATCACACGTTCCTCAGCTTCATCAGAGGTTTATGCTTTTATGTTGCTTCCATCCAAGGATATCCAGCCTGAGATTTGGTGTACCTCACAGAGATAGCAGTAATCATGTCCAGGGCGTAATGCTCATCATGTGTTCTGTGTTTCTGAGGGTCCAAAGGACCCTGAAAATAGACTCCAACTGCAAAAAATTATTTTGAAAGCTCTGTGTTGTGGAAATGCTGTCAATACTGGTTAAAATTGTATTGAAGAGAGCAGAAACACAGATTATTTAGTCCCTTATTCTTAGGCCCTCATCAGCAATAGAACTATTGTATTGGAGAGAGCGCCTGGCTCTTGTTTTAACTCTGCATTATATTAATGATGAACTTCATACATATTCCAAAACATTAAAAACAAAACTTGGCAGCAGTTTCTGTATTCCCTCCAAAACCAACCGACCTTTCTATTGTTCCATATTTTCTTCCTCTTACACAAACAGCACAAGAAGCTGTGAAACATTTAAATAGTGCGGAGGAATGTACAAAGCTGTGTTGTTAATTTTTTCCAAATTGGTGAAGAGCCAACAGTATTTTCTCTTTAAAGCTCTGCAAATATTGTCTTGTTTTAGTGCGTGTGTGCGTGCCTGTGTGTTTTCCACTTCTTCCACAATGGAAGGCATGTCATTTGAAGTAATTATCATTATCATTGTCAGATCGTATGTCCGGTGGCATTAGCAGAGGAAGAAATCCGATCCAGCAGAGTCTGGCGCAGGGATTGGGTCCGTGGACCTAATAGCACACATCTGGGATAAAAGGGTGCTGTGGCATCTCCTTGACATTCCTCTGTTGTTCCAGATTAGACGGCTCTAGTCTTTAATTCCCACTCTCTTGTTGTCTTATTGTTTTCAGATGAGGAGGAAGGACATGGTCTCATCTCCCATCCACTCTCTCTCTATGCTTTTCTATCTGCCTCTTCACCGACGGCAGCAAACTGTCATGGGCTAACAGAGGGGTTCGCTGCTTGTTTTCCTGGCAATTTAGCAACATCTGACATAGACAGTTGTGCTGTCAGGGCATGTCTTGTCCATGAGTATCCACATTATCTTATCGACAGTAGCTTTTAAAGAGTGGTGGCCCAGCTGTAAGACAGAGAAGTCCCAGTCAAGTGTTCAAAGGTGAAGATCTCGTAGTTTCAGGTGGTGCTGCCCTGGCTCTCTGCAGAAACGTGAATTTGGGATTTGGTTGGCAGTTCAATTCTTGGCACAGCAAGATAAATCTGGACGGATCAAGTGAGAGAGCATTTATCTCTTTGGCACTGCCACTGATTAGGTGCCTGTAAGCAAACTAGAGTACCCTGGAAAAATAGGTTAAACAAGACACAAGAGTCTACAGCCATGCTAGCATGTGAGGTTGTACTTAGGCACAGTGCAGTGGTGCTTTGAGTATTTGACAAATCATAATTTTGACCTGATGATGGCGCTACATGAAAAGAACAATTCATTCCGAGGGGGACATGAATATCTGAACCAAATTTCATGGCAATCAAACTAACAGTTGTCGAGATATTTCACTCAAAACCACAAATGTCAACCGCTAAAGGGATCGTCTGAGGACCATGAATGTCTTTACAAAACTTTGTGGCAATCCATCTAGAAGCTGTTTCACAGCATAAGAAAAAATGTTGACCTGCTGGTGGCTCTGCAGAAAAAGTCAATAGATGTCCGAAGTCATTAGGATTCATCCCCTGGGCAGCATTAATATCTGTACACCGTTGCTGTCCCTAGAGGTGTGGCACTAGCATGGCCGAAAGCTCATACAAGAGGCATGCAAAGACAAGCCCTAAATCCCCGTTCAATGTAAGGATTGCAGCTTTTGTTTGGGCTATTTTGCTGACATGACTTGACATTGTGCTAGCACCTATAGCTAATTATTTTCAAATGGTTATTCATAATGTTACTGTGAAAAATAGGCTTCTCATGCTGAGGAACAACCATCAGCCAACCAGCCCTGAGAGTCTGCAGGTTTCCTACTGCTACCCATCAAGCAAAGAAACTCTTCCTTAGAATTACTGCAAGACTGATGACGGATGCTAGTGGTTTGTTAAGTTTCCTAGCGGCAATATTCACACTTCAGGAAGTACAGGCTTTAACATGAGATGACCCTTCTGATTACTAACTCACAAACTCTCTCATGTTCTGGGGCTAGGACACAACATGAAATGTCGGAGCTTTTACTTTTGAGAACCCTGAACAGATGTGCAGTTATATAATTAACGTAACTTTTCAATACTAACCTTTCACCAATATTGTGAAGAGAATAAGCACAAAGGGTTCACTATTGATATATATGACCATTTGTCATGACACGACTTTCGGGCCAGCCCCATTCGCTGGATGAAGACTGAGATGCAGTTGAAAGCTCTGAATTATAAGTAAGTGGACCTTTCTTGGATTCTCTTCACCATGTATTGTTCCCAATAGAAAACCTTTACGTGACCTCACTATTCGTCCGATTTCACTGGTCAAACATCAGGGAATAATCCAAGAGTCCGTTTGGATACTTGGGGTGGCTCGATCAGCCTGTGAGTTAATAATAATGATTGCGTTTGACCGTAAAACCATCAATAATCCACGCAGACCGTCCATCACAAACATATCTCTGAGTGGGCTCACTACTGCCTCCCTCTACTCATTAAATATAAGTAAAGTGATAAATAGAAAGAATCTACTTAGCCCACATCCTTTCGCTCCTCGATGTTTCCCAAATCCTGCCAGAGCATTGCCGTCTCTGCTTTCTTTGATTTGTTGCAGTCCAAATGTTTTAACAAAGAAACAAAACATTTCAACTCACTCAATCACAAAGGCGTCAGCTAGACGTTATTTTGTCTGGGGACAGCTCACATTACTTGTCAGGATGACAATTCAATTCAGCTCACTGCTCACGCTAGAGGATTACTGATGATATATTAAGTATGTTAGAGAACAATCGGGATGTTGCAGGCAAGGCCATGAGTACAGGTTGGTAATTAAACAGGGGCATGTTGACCCTCTCGCAGCAGGTAAAAAGGCTCCATACCTGCCCAGGTGGGTGTTTTCAATTAACCAGGAGTCAAACTCAACTCCTAAGATTTTAGAAGTCAAACAAAGGTATTTTTGTGCCTGACTCTCTGCAATTAGGTATTCAGCGCATAAACAAAGCAACCAAAAAGGATGATAGGGGCCCGAAGTCTTTTTATCCATTGGGGTTTATTACACCACAAATCGCTTGGCTGTAAATTTATCCAGCATAACTGAATAAAAATAACAAATGAAAAGCTGTGTAATTATACATACTCCGTCCACATGTTGATAACACAGCCTTTTTTTTAGGTTTGGTCTGCATGTTGATTTGTAAAATGACTATTGCGGCTACAGACACATGTTTGGTGTTAGCGTGAAAGCTTATTAGTTGTATTTATGGTCGTGATAATCTCCCATAGTCGGACTGATTTACTTGTCTCCCTTTTTAAAGGAAGGGAGCGGCAGTGCAGCTCTTATTTAGGACATAATGCATTTCCCCTTCCCTAAAATTGAAAGAAGCTGCATAGCCAGTGTTTTATGATGCAGTGCATCTCAAATAAACTAATCCTAAACTGGAGGGAAACAGTGGTCCACCAAGTGCACCAGCATGCATCTGTCTTGCATCTACATTACAACAGGCTAAAACAACTGTGGCTGAGCTCCCCTGTCAAACGTCCATCCTTCATTATTATTCCATTAGTGCTGCAGCCTATTGTTTTTTAAATTCTGTCAAGTACAAATGAATGGATATAAATCATAATACCAAACTGAAGTCCCTTGTGGCTTGTTGCCTGGTCATTACTTTTGCCCTCTAAATGCTGAAAAAGAAAGCAAAGCTTAATTCGTACAAATGATTCCTCTTGGGTAATAGGATACTGCAGCTGGACTTCAGTGTTTAATGTACTAAATGCAATAAAAATCAAGCACAGGCTTGGTAGAGTCCCACAGCACACTCATGGTTCTGCACGCTACAGCTAGCTAGCCAAAAACAAGTTCATAGCACAATAGGAGGCTGAAAATAACACACAGAACAGGGCTGTCCCCACTGGGATCAGTCTTTGAGTGTATACTAACTAATATTGTTAATTATCACTCACAGGAAACGGCCCAAGGTGTGCACTGACTTGTGAAACGTTTAAAAAAACAACACAAGCCTAGATTTATAAAATATAAATTCACATATAGCCTTCTTTTTTGTAAGGATACAATCAAACTGCAATTTTGGAAGACTAGTGCAAACCTAGTAAGCATGTTGGCATTGACAAGGGCTGGATGGCTCGTAGCAATGGCGCTGGCACCCCATATTCCCACAGTACCCTATACAACAGGGTCGTGTCTAGATGGTAACCCTAGATTTGGTTTAGGCACCAAAACTGCTTGGTTAAGCTTTCTGGCAGAAAGGATTTCTAACACCAGACTTCAAGTTCACATGTGCAAGAATTTCACAAATCTAGGGTTACCATCTAGACACGGCTGTACAACAGCAAACTATTCAGAATTTTTCAGATCTTCCTCTAATCTTCTTGTGATTTTCTGATTTATTTTACGTGTTTCTAAAAACTACACAAATAAAACAAAAAAGAACTGCTCGCAACTCATTGACATACGCAACTGGTGCGCCAAGTTGACTTTACTTTGTTTTATTTGGTCACAAGCCAAAAAGGTTGGGAACCACTGCTCTACAAGACAACCAAAGGGACTTCTCCCACAGCCCATTGTCTGGCTTCTGCAACCACAGAAGCTACAGTCCTTCTGGCCAGCTGATACCTGTCTATTCATTCTGGAGTCCACTGGGCCAAAAGACCTCCTTCTGAAGCTTGACAGCTTCTGTTACAGCTGGCATCCACCAACTGGTTCTTGGGTTGCAAGCTATGAAAGGACCAGATGACCTTCTGGCTACAACTCTAAGCAGCATTTTTGGTTGAAGTCCTGTTGGACCTGTGAGTAACACCACAAAACTACACTATATCGCAGAATAAGCTCTGCAACAGTTTAAAAAATGATATCATGTATAAACATAGTATATTCACTGCAGGACAGTTGGGCTCTATTACATTGCATGGTAGGTTCTATCTACAGTATCTTATCCCTGTTATCATGCATACATTTTCTATAATTTGTTTACAAGAGTGTCTCCCACAGCTGGAAACAGAGGACAAACATTTTTTCCAGTATGTGATGTTAACAAGTGACACTTTCTGGAGCAGCTCCATTGCTGATGAATAGAGACCACGTGTGACTTTATCAGGGGTATTTTTGGGGGGTGACAGTGATATTATCCAGATCATTTTTTATGGGGATGTGAGCTCATTTTCTGGTCTCGCACTCTTAGTCCCACAACAAAACTCAGATAATTTCAGTGTAAAAGGCACAAACCAAAGCATGGCCTGGGGCGTCCTGGTGGCCCAGCACGGTATGCATCTTGATCTGCTGTGACCGTAATGTTGACTTCAAATCTGACTGGGTACTCATTACCTCATGTTTTCCATCACTCTCTAATGTCAAATAATGGCTAAATGTGATGATAATTTGTTTTAAAAAAAAGCATAGCTCCCTCTTACTTATTGTGCAGTCACATTTAGGATTAATTCAGGAATTGGAGGATGACGTTGTGGATCATGGACATTACATGAGTGACTTCAAAGACCTTTTTCTGTTCTCTTACCTTGGAAATCGCACCAGACAGGAGACATCAGCTGCATGTAAGTGTTACTGAAGCATCCATCTGTTCCATCACAATGACGCCAACCAGTAAAGGCGTTGCTGACCTCAGAACGAGCTGTACTTTCAACTGTATGATGTGTCTGTGGATCACAGTGGACAGAGACGTGAGACAAGTGTATTTCTACGACTGCTGAACAGACTGGAATGGTGGACATTTTTTTAGCTTGGCTGTGGGTGTGTGGTGACCAGCAACTTGTTATTATACACTCAGGCATGCTGTGCTCCTCATTCCTGCATTCGTCTGCCCAGCTAACCCCATACTGGGTGCATGTGGAAGAGTTAGAAGTTCAATTGTTCATCGACAGTAGTGATGAGAATTGCAGCTCTTTGAAGGGAGTTGGATCTTATGGCTCACCGTTCTTTTCTTTTTCTTCATTTTTTTTTTTTTAGGGGCCGGGGGTTACTGAGGTTTATCTGCGAATTAATCACAAGGATAATGATGGGGTAGGATTTGGATCAGATTCAAACTTAGACATCCCAACAGTATAATTTAATTTTGCATGTGTGGACTGGGTTTAGCAGCACCAAATTACTCATATTGCCAGACCTTGGCAATGATCTGCATTGTAAACATTACACAAGGTGACGCCATATCTCTCTGCTTTGTCACTGAATTTACTACTTTGAATTCACCCTCTGTATGAAAAGTGTCACTTAAATAAAGTTGCCTTGCCTTGAATGCAATTCATGCAACACTGTGTGTTGGGGGGGGTGGGGGAGTGGATTTAAGGAAGGCAGTGAAATTTGGGCACAACGATAAAAAGAACAGCTCTCACCAAGAACGACTTCCCTTCGTTCGTACCAAAGAGCTGCTGAAAAGAATCGCAGCGTTAGCGAACGTAACGTCACTAATTGATAGAAAGCCTAGAAACCAGAACTAACTGATGGCAACCACTGAGATATATCTTGCATTTGAATGGGTTGTATGTAAACTGTATGTGTGTATATATGAAGTCAGAACTTTAGGCTCAATAGTCAAAAACATCGGTTGTATCTCTACTCTGTCCTGTAGGAGACATGGCAGGATCTGTAAAGGTATCTGTGTGTTGGTGGTGATGATGGGCCAGTCTGGCTCAAATTTCCAGGGCCAATTTTTTTTTTCCTTTCCTTTTATTCAATTTCAGTTTTTTCTTTTACCGCAGTCCACCACTGAGAACAGATGTGCGTCGGATAAAGTGGGTACTTTTGGCCGCGAGGGGAACCATCATGATTTAAATTACCCCTCACCAAATTCAAACCTGTGGAGCTAAATATTCAACAGTCGGTCCACAAAACATCTGAGCACTGCAGTGAGTTGATTAAACTCAGTGTGTGTTCTCAGGCAGAGCTACTTTAAAGTATCATCCTGATGTCCCAAAGCTCTCTAATGCTACTTAACCCATTATTTGAGAAAGCTACTTTACATTCAAAGGCACAAGAAACTTGAGCCTGCTTTTCATAAAATGTAATAAAAAAATAGGCTACTACTATATATTCTACAGACATATAAAGAGGAGACTTTGCAAGTAGGATTACATGGAGACTAAATAATTGTACGAATAAGTTTTCGTCTAAGCAAAGGTTTATAACCTAACTATGTTTTGAATGCATTAACTCACCAAAGTTGTATTTTTAAAATAACTATTAGCAGACCTTTTCAGTTGACAAACAGCTGAAGATGTATTGTATGTATTTATTATGCAATTGTAGCATTTAAGCATCAGTGCATATTTAAAAAATAAATGTGAGATTGTTTTGTACGTTACAAACACATGTAACCTTGTTAGAAACCCCACTTCGTCCGAGTGTTTTAGAGGAATACGTGCTTTCATCCCAGTTATCCAAATGCACTTGCAAATACAGTGTGTAGGCTTTGCTATTAGCTATTAGCCATGTCAATTTTACAACTCAATCTTATTCGTTGATAGCAGAGGAAAAATCATTGTTGTAATATATGGGACTGGATTACATTGCAAAGAACAATCTTATATCTGTCAACCAGTCAGACAAATCCCGCCTGACAGAAAGGGAGTTATTTTAGATCACGCCGTTTCAAAAACTGCTGCTTTAATATGCCGTCTGTACAGTGCAGAACTCAGTGGCCCTCTCGGCCAGCTACACATGGATCTGGGTAGACCTTACAGTGTAACACAACACAGACAGTGAGCTAAAGTACATTTTCTCAAGCATCATGTGCATTAAGTTAACGCATATAGCAACCACGGTGCAGACGTAGCCTCTGGGAAACTAAAACCCCGGAGAACAGGTATTCATTAGAGAGCAAGGAGCCCGCTGCACACTCTTACTCTCACTTTTCTCACTTTCACTCCTTGAATGTCCTCAATGTATTTTAGAGGCAGGCCTAAGTGAAAGCTAGTAATGAGGTTTTTCTTTTTTCCTCTCTCTTCCTTTCAGTGACCCCCCTCAAAGTTGTGGGCGGAGATGAGAAAAGTATGTTTCTAGGTGGATATCCAGGCTTTTTCATGAGGTTTTGTGTTAGTGTGACTGATTCAATTTGGCTGCATTCAGTCCATTTGAATGCACGTTTACAAAGTTTTTATCAGACCGAGAATTTAGAGCTTCAGCATGCTCCACAGGTGGTCCTCATATACACTGTTTTGAAGTACCGAATGTATCAAAGATGCTCCATCGCTCTGCTTCAGTGCTTATTTTACAACTCGCAGGCGTCTTTTGCCCTTAGAGAATGATTCTGCACGACACCTCCCTCAGCTGTTATCTCAGTGTGCCTGAGAGTTGAAGCGACCCAGTGATCCTCGAGAAGACCTTATTTCGACATATTTGACTTGCTCATATAATGACGACAGGTGTACAACTAACTGTAATTACAGAGACCTGCTCCTATTGCCCCTGCTGTGGTACTTTTTACTCAAGCCTTTGGTATAAAGTATGAGAGGACGTCTGAGTTGGTGAACATTTGCATGCTGTGAAGGTATGACATATTACAGCATTGCTGGATATAGACATTCCTGTTGGTGTGTGGTATGTACGGTATATATTTGGGGCAGCTGTGGCTCAAGAGGTAGAGTTGGTTGTCCATTAATTGCAGGGTTGGTGGTTTGAATGCTGGTGTTCTTGAGCAAGATAGTCAACCCCAAATTGCTCCCAATGGCCAGGCCAGCACCTTGCATAGCAGAGCGTATTTAAGCCCCGCCCACACCACAGGGGAAAACAATTAATCGCTCTCCATTGATCTGTATTGCGTGAAGGCGCCTCCTTCGGTCTGCTAGCAAACAACAGAAACATGCCTAAACGCTACTGTGTGGTGGGATGCACTACCAACAGGGTAAAGAACCCAGAACTAAGTTTTTATAAGCTGCCAAACCCAAAAACTGAACCTTTAAGAAGACAAAAGTGGCTCCAGATGTGAGGCATCAGCAGGAAGAACGGGAACACTGTGGGATCCTGACACTCAGTGTGTCTACGTGTGTAGCAAACATTTTGTCTCTGCTCAGTCAAATATCCAAATGTCAGTTTTAGGCTAACGAGATTGCTGTAAGTTAAGCTAAAGCATTTTGACAGTATGCAACTTGTGTAGTGGAATGTGGCTAAATCAGAAAGCTATGCAGTATTATGTTTGCAAGAGCCTTAGCCAACTACAGTAACTTAGATTGAGAAGGGACACTGAGACAGACCGACAACATTAAGTTTGTCCTCTCTGGTAGACACAGGGTACTAAAACAATCCTCTGACATGCTGAAATCTAAAGTTTTTAGCTAGCTACAGGTATTTTGTTAGCATTTCAGCCCTTGGTTGCATATTGTGGCGCTGATTGTTTGACGCGTTGCGCACTGTCTCTATTGGTGTGCGACTGTGTTTATTGCCTCACATACAGTATTTGCCTTGTCTCCTCTGTGAAACGTCACAGAGGTGAAACTTTGGCCTCGGTATGTTATGGCTTGCATATGGCTGGTTTGATCAAATCTATGGTGTTGCAACTTTCAGCTGAATCATATTATGATCATTCAACCACACAACCCCGCTACAAGCCTCCCCCATACTAAACCCATAAGAGAACCACACCAGTTCTCTTTCTGCCACCATGTCTATAGAACAGACCACCCAGGCCCAAACTCTCTCCTCCCTCAGTGACCCTTCACAGAGGAGTTGAGGAGATGTGAGGCAAGAGGAGATACTGATCAAACACAGCACGTTATCTTTTAGTTATGAAATATTCCCATCTAGGGGATTAATGGGGGGTTAGGTCCAGAGGATTGTTTTGAGGGAGTTTTGATAACAAATCAGGCATTCAGCTTGAAACAGAAGAAAATGTTGGCACCATGCAGTCAGAAAATACCAAACCTAAAAATCACGTCTCAGCTATTGGATGGATTGTCGTGAAATTTGGTACAGACATTCATGCCCCCACCCCCCCACCAATCATGTGAATCAGTGAACATGGTAAACATTATACCTGCTGAACATCAGCATGTTAGCATCGTCACTGGGAGCATGTTGGTATGCTAAGCATCCTAAGTACAGCCTCACAGAGATACTAGCATGGCTGCAGACTCTTTGCCTTGTTTGCATCAAAAGGGTAAATCCCTCTCAACATCAGACAAGGTGCAAAAGAACTTCATTTCTTATCTCGGCCTATCCAAATGCAACGCTGCATGTTTAATTCCAACAGCTGACACAAATGGTTTTCCACCGAGTGCAACCTAGATATTTCCAGTCTGGATTCAAAAGTCAAATTTACAAGTTGTTTGCATAATCTTTCAGCTGCTGTTGCTCTGCTGTACCGTGTATTTGCTACATGCGAGGGTGCATGTTCGTGTGTGACCACACAGTTGGTTTCACTGTTCCCAGCATGAGTGTGTGTGTGTGTGTTGGCCCACATGGCTCCATGCCTCTTATAACTTCATGCGGATTTATCATCAGTTATGCCGGTGTACAGTGCTTTTTTCTTCCACCGCAACATGTGGTTCTGAGTGTAACTCCGTGTTGTGCAAGGAGTCAGAACAGGCTCAAGAGGATAATACCAGCATTTTTGAATAATCCTCTTGCTTTTCGTCTTTGTCTAGTAAATTTTAGCCCTCAGACGTGGCCAGATATTATCTTGATTTAAAAGGTCAGTCATTCATATCACAAAAAAGCAATTTTTCTCACTTACCCCTGATGGTATCTAGCCATACACAATACACTTTAAATAAACACATTCATGTTTGTGGTGCTCAAAGCACTGAATGACTGAAAAAGTCCACAAGTCTTCATACCTAAATGACAGAAAAGGTTGTTTGTCATCGCCTTCCAAAACTAAACTGCTCTAAAAACAACTCGTCTGACTTTTCCTGATCTGCTTACGCGATTGTTAAGATCTTGTAAAGTTTAAAGAACTAAAACTACCTGGTTAAGGTTAGGGGAAAATTGCAGTCACGGTTAAGAGAATCAATTTTGAATAATCATATAGGAAACAAGATGCAAACCAGTGTGAAAATCACAACAGGATAATTCACAGTCAGCTTGTCTGGCTGGAAAATGTCAACATATGTTGTCTTACGTGTTTGACCACGTGACTGATTATTTTACTGGTGAGGACAATATCAAAAATCTGAACAGCAATGTGTCTTTCCAGAAACAATGTCCTGGTTAGTCTGGATAATCGACAGATACCAATATGCACAGTTCTCCTTATTTTCCAACACAAAATTCCATTTACCTCCATTATATTAGATTGGTAACAAAAATTTCAAAGTTAGATATCTCAAAACCATGGCACATAAAACAAAAAACTGCAACTTACACTCACTCTGTCCTCATGATATCTTCACTGACACATAAAAAATGTTCTATTTCTCTCAGGAAAATCCATCCATTACAAAAACAACCAAACCAGCCCACAAATTGGAATTTACTACTCAGTTTTAAAGCAGAGACATTCAACCGAAATGTTAGTCCAGTTTGGAACATGCTAAAGCTTTGGTGTTTGTCTATTCAGGTCAACAGTGTGCTGGCAACACATGTAAGAGTTTGGTGTCTGTTTTCATAGTTTAAAGTATGTAACTAAAAAGTTAACTATTGGGACAATCCTCCAAAAACTGAGTGTATCCATTGAAGAGTTTGTGATGTGGTCGTGACATTTACTGTTATGGTTTTAGAGAATAAATGGAATTCGATAGAATAACCCACAAGGACAACATTTGTAGCCCTGTGTGTGCACATGCATGATGAGTGAGTATACATTTGTGTGTGTGTGTAGTCTGCCTGTGGTTTGGTTGTTATGTGACGAGCAGGGCAGTTCAGCTTGATTCAGTTAAGATGGCCGAGGGATGGTTCACTCTCATGACATACCAGCTACAACCCATCTGGTTCACGGTCTCCATTTGTGTGGATCTGTGAGTGAGAGTAAGACACCTACAGTAATGTGCCGGAAAGAGGAGTTGCATTGTTGCATGTGAAGATCTTGTTTCTGTTGGCACACTTGTGGTTAGCAATAGGTTTGTGTGGTCAATGTGTATTTGGGGTGAGAACCAGGTATTTATGATGGGAAGTGACTACATTTGTACTGTGCTGTAGTTTTGAGCAACTTAAAGGGTGATTGACGTATTTTTAAACCTGGGCCCTATTTTTACATGTTTTAGGATTTAAATGACGAATACTTACCAAAGGTTTTGGATTTGGTCCAGTAGATCGGGCTGCAATGGCTGCAATGTAAGTCTTTGGGGCAACTGCGCCCGTCAAAGTACAACCACTAAAAGTGCTTGTTTTTGCCACTGACAGACGGTTATTCTAAGTGTCTGACAACATTATGGAAATGATCCCTACAGGGACAGACCTTTTTGTTAAAGATGTAAGATCCTTTTTGTTTAACCAGAAACAGAAAGTCTCGCTCAGGGAAAATCTCATGAAAGGTTGAGTTGTTGCAGGAAGATGATGGTGTTTTCACTTTCTCCAACAATTTATGTGACATTTTGCCCAGCAAGATTGTGTTTATGCCTGTAATCTTGAAAGAATCTTAGAAACTATAAAACAACAATAATAATACCCTCTAATGACTTATTTTTTGAACAGCATGAAGTTAAGATTTTCAACTTTCCACTCCTCCCTTTTCTTGTGCCTCTGGTCAATCCTGAGCCACCTGCTGTGAATAGCAATTCAGTCACATCCCATAGAAAACTTGTCCTCACGGGTGGATGCATCCGCTTATGGATGTACAGATTTACAGAGACCAACACACACCATATGAACAGATATGCCCATATCTAGTCAGTTACGCCAACAAGTACGATCTGCGCACAAGTTTATACATCCATGTAAATGTTAATGTACAGAGAGAGAGGAGAGAGAGGCATTTCAGGACAGCCTGTGTTAATTCGCAATCATCAGCGCAGCATCCAAAATCAAAGTCTTTGTGACAGCATCACTAATGAAGGACAGATAGGAACGAAAGGATGGCGGAGGAGAAGAGAGAGAGTGCATCGAGGCGGAGCTGGAAAAGGAGAGGAAGAGCTGATTGATTTAAGGAAGAGGATGAGGAGAGGAGACAGGAGGGGGATTCAAAAACCCAATCTCTGATTAAGGGGTCTCATTACTAATGAAGGGCAGATGACAGCCGGGCATTATGGCGTGGCAGCAAAGCCTTCCTATAACTGAGGGGGAGAAAAGAGAAGGCCTGATGTAAACACACCGAGCTGAACCCTCTTCTCATCACTTTGGCCTCTGACATGAGAGATAAACAACAAAATATCATTCAAAGCAATGTGTGAGAAGAAATCTGCGACCGACCTCCAGCGTGGAATTATGTTGTCTCTGCTACACCAGCGGCTACGATGTCATGCGAGAAGCTGGCCTGAAATCAAAACGTTGTCAGTTTGAGACTTTTTTGTAGCTCTGCGGGTGGAAACTAGGAACTCCAGCGTTGCCCTCCAAAGTGCAAGTGATGTGCCTTTCAGCAGGGCAGTTACGACACCAGCACTCTACTGTGGAGCTTCCCAAATGCATCCAGTAGTTCAGATTGATGGATGTGAGCGAATGTGCACGACGTAGTAAAAGCACCATCTGTATTTTCTTTATCTCTGTAATAATTTGTGCACGCTGTTCGTCCACATGCTTTGGACAGAACAAGAGGAAAGAGGGCCAAAAGAGAGAAAGAAACGATCCTTCTTTCTGAATCATTTGTGTTTTTCCCAACATAACTTTAAGAATTCCATTTAGTCTTTTTTCAACCCAGCAGGAAACTTCTCATGTTGAAGATAAATGTAGGAAAATTCAGCACAGTTGAGAATGAGGTAGCAAAACGAGAAGTACTACAGAAAAGTGAAAGGCCACGCTGGAAATATACTGGAACATTTTGGATTTCTGTGGCCTGTGACTTTGATATAGCAGAGCACTGTTTGATTCCCGTCTTCTTTCAACCATCATCGAGATCTTTGCATGACACTTAGGCTTTGGACAGGCTGCAGGCAAATCAGATTTGTTTCTCAAATGAGATCTTTAAGTGATCAGATCGGATTTGTGTGTCCAGATATAGCCACCCTATCTGCAGGGGTTGCTGTGGTGATCAGTAACTACGTATGCTGGTGACGCGGCTTTCCAATGTGGAAGCATGAGAAATGGAGATCCATCATCTCGCCATCCCAACAGTCACGCTGTCAAGCGACTTGACAACGTGATTGTTTGCAGGGCGAGACGATGGCTGGTAGACAGCCGCTCTGATGCACTTCAGTTACTCTGGATTTCACGCCGTTGTTGTGTGTTGCATTGCGAGTGACGCAAAATACACTTCTGATATCCAGTTTCAGCGGCCAGAGCATCTGAACTGAGACGCATCTGTAGAAATCCAGTTGGAATCGCATTTCAAACCACCTCCAAATGTGGCTTGGATTGCTCTCCAGACTGTCTGACATCAATCTGGATTTGCCAAAAAAACAGATTTGGGCTGACGGTCTGAACAAGGCCTTCGATGGCTGATGTGGACACCAGATCATAAAACTTCATTTGGAAGGCAATGACACACAACCTGCTTTGTTGTTTACTTTGGAGGACTTGTTCCACACTTGTCTGACTGGGAGCCTGTGTATTCCTAATTGGCTGCCTGTTTCTCATGTTTAGATCCGATTCTCTGCTGTTTGATAGTTGATACTGGAGATTGATATCAGAAATGCTCTCTTGCAATTTGAATTCTCCTCGCAACTTCACTAATCACACATTTGACTAATATTACAAATGAGTGAGCATGTTTAAAACGAACACAAAGAAGGACTGAGCTATTCATAGTTTTTATACCAAACTGCGTTTTAAAGGCTTTGATTTTTATTAAATCCTGTTCTCTCAACAAGTTTAAAGAAGTGAACGTTTTTGCTGTCTGAAGCTAACATACACTCACTCGTACTTAGTTAGGTACACCTGTACAGTTTAATGCAATCCAATACAACTGTTCTGTACTTTTATGATGCCTATAATGTTCAGTTTTTGTTGACAATCATAGAGGCTGAACAATACGGTTGGCTGATGTAGCCCTCACCCGTTATTATAGAATATAGCTGATTACAGGATTCAAACCTGCCGCAGAATGTAAGAGACAGAGAGATGGAGTTGAATTTCAGAATTTTTTCTTGTGCCTCTGGTCAATCCTGAGCCACCTGCTGTGAATAGCGATTCAGTCACATCCCATAGAAAACTTGTCCTCACGGGTGGTGCATCCGCTTATGGATGCACAGATTTACAGACCAACGCATACTATATGAACAGATGTGCCCATATCTAGTCAGTTACGCCAACAAGTCCGATCTGCGTATATCTATGCATATGTTAAGAGGAGGATACGTACGGTTATGCTCACGTACACACGTTTGCTAACTCTTACAGTACATCCATGTAAATGCTAATGTACAGAGAGAGGCATTTCAGGACAGCCTGTCTTAATTCTCAATCATCAGCGCAGCATCCAAAATCAAAGTCTTTGTGACAGCATCACTAATGAAGGACAGATAGGAACGAAAGGATGGCGGAGGAGAAGAGAGAGAGTGCATCGAGGCGGAGCTGGAAAAGGAGAGGAAGAGCTGATTGATTTAAGGAAGAGGATGAGGAGAGGAGACAGGAGGGGGATTCAAAAACCCAATCTCTGATTAAGGGGTCTCATTACTAATGAAGGGCAGATGACAGCCGGGCATTATGGCGTGGCAGCAAAGCCTTCCTATAACTGAGGGGGAGAAAAGAGAAGGCCTGATGTAAACACACCGAGCTGAACCCTCTTCTCATCACTTTGGCCTCTTATTTATGGTCAAACTTCTTCACCAAGTACAGCACATCCACATCCACACACACACACACACACACACACACACACGTCATTTCCAAAGTGCAATTAGGTGTCATTCTGAAAAGAAAATAATAAACACTGTAGAATATGCATATAATTACAGATTCACCCATATATGTATATCTAAGGTAAGGCACTGTTAATCTGAAAGAGAGAATAAGAAGTCTCAAATATCAAGAACTGAACACTCGCAGGCTTTATGCACACACAACACTACATTTCCAGCACCCAAATGAATAACGTCTCAGTCGTGTCCGTTTCTCCTGATTGGGATGAGAAGTTACGTAGTGGGCGGGTCAAACTGCTAGGTGTACATAACGTGATTGGATAACTATTCGACCGACAGCTGTGATAACCAATAGGAAACTGATGAACATAAATGAAAGGTTGGCCTTTTTAACCGAGGTGTTAATTCAATTCTATGTCTTAGCGCTGTGGGCATAGCTAGTGCTGGTTTTGTACTGGACTGCATTGTTCTGAGAGCTGTATGTAAATAGGGAGGAAACACCTCTCAATGTAACGTAGCCCAGCACAACACCATGGAGTTAACACATTTCTGATAATGTCAACAATAACTGAACATTATAAACTTCGTAACGGTAGAATTTATGGCAGGGCTGTTGTATTGGATTGCATTAGATTGTACCTAAGTGTACCTAATAAAGTGGCCACTGAGTGTATATTGGAGTTTTAAGCAGCTACAGTGTAGAGCCGTCATCAGTTAGGTCTCATTAGGCCGTGTTCAGTCAGACAACAGCACAGCGTGAGATAAACGCACCCCCCTCATTTATTTGGATGAGGCCATTCTGACAAACACCGAGGGCTCCGGCAAACAAAGGTTTAACCCATCCAGCAAGGCGCTGGTGGGCGAAGATAAAATGGTTGCCGCTGTGATAATTTTACCCTTCCTTTATAACATTATAAACCTCTGTGCAGTGTTTTGGCACTAATAAGCCTTCCAGCTCGTGCATCTGTTGCATCAGATCGCATTTCGTTGTCTCACCGGTACCTGAAGCAACGAGCCGAAACAAACAATCGAACGCCCACTTGCTCCAGATTCTACACCATCAGATGTGACTTCTGAGCAGTTTGTCAGTATTCACATTAGTGGACTACTGGTATGTAGCTGCTTATCAATAAATATGATTATTTACATTGAAATTATTCTACTTAATGTGAGCTAAATTCATGTATCTTCTATCATTTGTATTTTTTTCTTTCTTCGGCTGACTGGTTTGACATGAGAGGACTGTTGTCAATCAGTGGGTCATTTAAAATATTCTTTTCATGTAGAAACAAGATAGTCAGGTAGAACAGGCCCGGAGTGAGATGTATAGACAATAAGTGCAATTGCAATATTGATCAGAAGATATTTTCACCAAACCCTTCAGCCTGACAGAGGATTTAAAAGGTCATTTCTGGAAACTGGAAGTTTCAGGTTGGCTTCTTTTCTTCTTTCTCTCCTGCATTTGTTTTTACTCTCTGATGTCAAACCAACCTCTAAATCAACCTCAGTGCTGTACATTACAGCAAATTATTTCACTTTTAAACCGGAGCCAGAAATACTGAAGCGCTCTTCTCCATCGCTGAACATCAAAACCACATTTTCTATCTAAGCTAAACCCTGCTTTAATAGCATGAGACAGCTAGTAGATGAGATATATGGATTAGTTTGAACCTGATGTGACATGATGCATTGTGAAATATCAAAACATTTATTCACTGAGTTCAAACCCACTAAAGTTTTTATCTGAAGTCCGCAGGCTTTTAAAATGGCATAAAATCTGATGTATCTGTGTGTTCACAACAGGCAACACATCTCTGCTGAAGAGACTTTATAAAAGAAAGAAGCTTTTTTCTGTTTCTGGACACTTGAGGCCAAGATTCCCCTCTCAAAGCAGCGATACATCACCGGGAATATTTTACTGTCAGATCTGGACTCTGCACAGACCGTCAACCGGCATCAGTTCACATAATACTTCACAGTAATTATCCTGGACCAGAATCTGAGGCTCCCACACCTGAACAGCATTTAACAGAGCGTGGAAAAAAGTAGCCACCGGTAGCTCCTCTGCAGTTTTTCCACAATCTTTTGATGAAATGTGGACACTTGCTGGAAGGAGTCAGACCAGTTAGACCAGTTCATGACGGTTTTATGGGATTTTACGGCGTAAGATGAACCCTGATCTAGTATAGCACAGTGTGAGATACCTGGGTCGCTTAATGGATGTCTTTTCATTCTGGTTTACAGGAACAGGAACTCTCCCTCCAAACCTCTGCAGGGAGAAAGAAGATACACTTAAACTCTCCGTCTAGTTTGTTTTAAACTCTGATCTTAAAACATGACTAAAACAATAAGACAGGCTTACACTGGAACTGAAATTAAATTACATTTTTGCTAAGAAGTCGGTTTATATCTATACGTCTTTTGACGTATTTTTACCAAAAAGACGACATTTAAGTTTTATTTATTTATCTGCTGTTTTCTGACAGGTATCCACCCTCTACTCCATACGTTAGTTCCTCTGAGTCGTGATTTGAATCATGGGTAACGTAGTTTGTTAGCTTGCCGTCAGTCACCACCGCGTTCATGTTATATTGTTGTCTTTATGTTGTTTGTAATTTGGAGTTTCCAACTCGTAAACTGTGTTCTTGTCAACGTCCGAGTTCTAATCATGACTGTGCAACTCGGCATTAGACACTGTTTCCACAAATACTTACCGAAACGGTTTTAACGGTTACAAAAATATGGACAATAGCTGCAGTATTGTTATAGTCAATATTTCCTTACACAAAAAGTGAGAAGAAATCAAATATCAGTTTGACTCAATGCAGGTTAAAACTAAATCTGGTTGAAAAGAAAAGTTTTTTTATGTCTCTGTCACAAATAATTCCACTTTCCACAGTTTTTCAATGACTATATTTTAATTTATATTAAAATACTTAGAGCCTGTTTCAGTGAGATATAGCCGCTGAGAGGCTGTTATGCAACAGATTTAAAAACTTTCACTTTTCACCCAAATGAAGCAGTTTCAATGTCCAAATCAATGCTTAGTGTTGCTGAAAGGGATATATGGAGACACATTTATATTTCCATTGTAAGTGATTTGTCTGCAGCGCTTTACAATTCTTAATGAAACACAGGAAGCAAATCCATTGATGCTGAGTGAAAGTGTCTCACTCAGTCAGGCCTTTTCATATGGAAATGAACTAAAAGACAGCGACAGCAGCATTGCTGTGCTTATTGCTGTGCTTATACTACATGTGCGCTTGAGGTGAGGTTGTTTATAAATGATAATACAAAGTATGCAGTTACGCAACTGTAACCAAATCCAGATGTGTGATGAGTAAAAACCTAAACTGTGAACCGAAACAAAAACATTTGTACTATTTAGTGTTTTCGCTTTGCTTTTTATCCGTCAGAAAGAAGAAAGAATAAAAAAGGAGGACTTGGAAGGAAGAGGGAGAGAAAACGACTACGGCTGCACGGCAACGACAATGTTGGCAACTCGCCGAACGGAACAACAGGCGCCGCCGGAGAGCACGAGGATCCCTGAGGACCAGGCGGACGGACAGCTCTCCAAGACACCTGACATCAAACAGTTTATCATGTTTCCAATCAGCCTGTACAATCTGAAACTCTATTAAGACGCACTGCCATTCACCAGAATCTTGTTTACTGGAAACTCAAAATGAACAAATAAATAGATGTTATGACTAAGACATTCTTACATTGTGATGCATGTGACCAGTGAGTCAGATTTCCCCACCCAAGAAGTGTTGCGACTTGGTGGCAGCCAGTAAATAAACTCTGTGGATAAATTTGATCTGGAATAAGAATAATTTGGTCTTGAGTGTTAACGCTGCAGTTACATTTTAATCAGCAAATGTGTCTCTCACATTGAGTTACTGAATATTTCCAAAAGTCAGACTCTGGATCTGGTTTACAAAAGTTAAGAACCAAGTGACATGTGTGCATTTACATTTAACAAAGAAATCTAGTGCCAGCAGATTCTCTAAAAAGCCCCAGAAGATTAAAGCTGCCCTGCGGAGTTTGTTTCATTTCAGTGTTTCTCACCCAAACGCTTTGTGTGAATCCTTGACAATCACGTCGAGTGCGTTTCATTTCATTTTTCTTTAAAGTCTGAAACCTGCATTGTTTACACATATAATATTTTTTCCCACCCCAAGCAGCGAGTGCTGCCTCTGATTGGCTAGTACTCGTTGCCGCCGTTGGTTAGGTTGGGTTAGAGTTAGGCTGCATTCAGACCAAAGCAGACGCTGCGGCGATTAGCGCAGGGTTGTGCGGCGGTGTGGGAGTGCCACTACATGGCCATGCTGATTGTAGCACAAGTAGAAAAACTAACCAGCAATGAGCGCTACAATGGCAAGCGACTGCACGGTGATTCACGTCTTTGTACTCCCTCGTGGCAGGGTCAATCAGCAGTCATCACGGCACCAATCGAACAGCGGAATGCTACAATGCTACACGGTAAACAAGGTTCTTCTTCCCCTGGGCGTCTTCCAGTCTGATCGCCGGATCACATGATTCTGTTTCAACTTTTCGCCGCAGGGCCGCTGCTTTTTATCCTGCACCCTCTGCGGGCCCCACCGCCGCAGCCTAAACGCACTACCCACGTTCACATGACACGTTACTGCCACCTGTTGGTCAGTGGAACAGTGTGAAATCGTTGGCGGGAAACTATCACGTGACCCGCATGTGTCCTCGTGGGAAGCTCTAGACAAACAAAACGGGGACCCGCTGATAAAAACAGTGCTCCAGAGCATTAATAGTGGTCAAAAACTCTACAGGGAGCCTTTGATTCACCAGACCTGCAGTCCTCCTGTATGCACAGAGCTTCTGACCTTCATCTGAATAGTTAAACTCCTCTATAAGTCCTCAGTCCGCCTCTCAAAGATGTATGTGTGTGTTTGTGCTGTCATTTTGGGGAGTCATGAACTGTGTGGTGCCGCCTGCAGATAACTATTAGGTGGGCAAATGATGTGATTTACAGTATATATATATATAATTCAAAATGATTAAATTAAAGATGATAGGCTCCCAGTCTGGCTCCTATTGTGCAGTTATTGGTGATTATGTTACCTGCTGTTTCCTGTGAGTGTTTTCCAAATCAGAGGCGCCACGGTAGAGACGTTTGAAAAAAGAAATGTCAAGAAAATAAAGAGAATAATCAGCTGGACTTTATCACTCAGATTTCCCTGCTACAACAAGTTATTTTTTTTTAAACTCTGGCCTCTGAATCATCTCATTAAAGTTAGTGTCACTTTTTCCAGATAGCTTTGTTTCTGAATTAGAAATGCTGTAAATATCGACAAAAATGTCGCCTTGTTGTGTTTCACAAAAGTTTGTTGTATTTGTCCGGAAAAAAAAGAAGGAATTCCCACGCAGCAAAACTTGTTACCAAGAAGTTTAACTTCACACTCGGCCTTTAAATCACACTTTCAGTATTTAGTCGACATGTTTTTCAGTATAAACGGCTGCATGCTTGAAAGGGATCAAATGTATTCAGTAACTCGCCGGCCTTTTTATCTGATATTGCAAAAGTAAAGCTGAGGTGTAGCAGGACTGAAGATGTGGGTGTTCCTCCTTTTTTCATGTCTGTTCATTAGCTTCTGTCAGTTGTATATTTATCAATATTTCTATGACTAAATGGGATTTTATGCCATGACATGAATGTAAGTTGCAATAAATGTATATTTTGATGATGCAGCCACAGTCGGCAGTTTCATTTACATATTTTCACTGACTGCAAACCGATAACAATTTGCAGACTTCAGTTCAGAGTCTGCGCCTTCTTGAACTCCCAACATTGCTGATGTGTAAGACATTAGGATTGTGGTTTTGACAGCAGAGGAGTCCTTCCAAACATTTCTGTAACAGCTGATTTCCCCTGTCTGGACTTTAAAGGAGGCTATTGATGCTCATGCTAACTACCTTGGACTATTTTTGACTGCACAGTCCCTTTCCAGAACAGTCCATTATGGATTAATTTAAAAATGTGCAGGTCAGGAGATGTTAAACAGGGCGAGACTTGGCTGAAAAGTGACCATTTTTAGCCGTCTAGCATTTAAATAGCTATATTTCCGTGTTAAGCAGGTCCTCAGTGCTTTGGTGTTTGTGTTCTGCACTTTGCAAGAGATCATTTCTCTGTCTGAACAACAACGGTGGCTATTGCTCCTTATGCTAAATGCCTATTCAAAAATGTCTAAGTTAAAACAGTTAAATTTGGTTGAAAAGTAACATTTTTAGATGTCTAGGTTACATATACTGTTTCAACGGTATGTAAATAAGTATATTTGAATGTAAAGCAGGTCAAGTAAACATTTAAATATCATAGAAATGCTGTTGAAACAGTGGTTACATGTAAACTGCCTGAAAATCACCAAATGAATGTTTTAGTTTCACTGTTTTTAACTTTAAGGAAAGCAGAAGATTTACCGTTTTATTTCATATACAAGTTTACAGATTGTAACTTTAAAATCTTTCCAATAAGAACTGAACATGAGGCTTTTAATAAATCTCTTATAGTAAATGTTTGTCCAATTTTGTTTCAGCTGACTACACACCACTGGTGGAATGTACAGTAACTAAGTACATTTACTCAAGTACTGTACTTGAGTACAATTTTGAGGTACTTGCACTTTACTTATTGCTATTTTATGCAACTTTAAACTTGGACTGCACCACATTTCAGAGGGAAATATTGTACTTTTTACTCCACTACATTTATTTGACAGCTATAGTTACTTTGCAGATTCACATTAATATAATCAACAAATACATTCTGTAGTTACCCAGCTGTATATAAAGTAGTTAATATTAGCCCCACCTTTACCAGCTGCAACATTAAAGTGCATTGATAATAATAATCCAATAACAGAATATATATTATTCTGAAATGGGTCATTCGGCATATTGAGTACTTTTATTTTTGACCGTTTAAGTACATTTTGTAATAGTAAATCTACACTTTGTACTGGTACTTAAAACTTAAGAGTACTTCTTCCACCTCCGCTACAAAATATTCCAGCAGCAACGCACTGAAAAGTTCAAAAGCTGCACCAGCAATCAATACAAGACATAGCAAGTGTGGTTGTGACATTGCTTTGTATCTACTGCACTTTCATTATGATATGAAACAGGTCCAAGCATGTGTTTTCACTGGATGTTTTTCTCTACCTGCTCAATCCTTTTCAGCATTACGGGGGTGGGGGGGGGCGCTGCAGTCTTTCCCAGCATGCACTGTGCAGAAAGCAGAGCGAGCGACGCATTGAGCGAAGCTCGCCAGACCACTTCAGGGTCCTCACAGTGTCAACAAACCTGAAATTTGACACAAAATTCAGAAATTACAGCAGCGATTTCAGACAGGAGTTCCGCAGAGTTCATCAATTACTCACCAAGGACCAGAGAAAGTTGAAAGTCATCTTTTATTGCACAATAAAAGATCACACATACCATGTTTTGACTCATGAGATTGGTCCACATGGGAATACAGAGAGCTATAGTTACAAATAAGAAAAAAAGAAAGGAAAAAAGATTAAAAACCCCACCACATAACTTACTTAATAATGACCAGGTTTCTGACTTCAGGAGCAGCCAGTTATTGTCTTTTCTCCACTTTTTAGAAGAACATCCATGTGGATTACTTTGCGCTTGGTTCAGTGATGCTAGTACAGGAGCTGTGAACAGTCACATATTACTTAACTGGCCGTGTCTTTGTAATGCTGCGCGGGGAGGTTTCACGGACATGAATTATTAGGAGGAGGTGGTGTTTTCCGGTTTGCTTTCACAGTTAGTCAAAAATGCATTTTTTAAAAATTAATTATTTGGTTTGAAGTTGCTGCAGTTCTCTAACAAATGATTGCAATTGCTTCAAAAGTTGGATTCCCTTTAGCACGTCTCGTGAAAACAAACGGGTACGATGAGCTAAAAGCTAATTCAAGCTTAAAAAAAAAACGTATGGGTGAAACAAATAGTTTGATTATATTTTTACAAGCTGATTCTTGTTTATCTTGCCAGGCAGCCCGCGTGACATGCTCTCATTTTGCAGAAACAGAAGATTTCATGTTGGAAGCGGGAATCACGAGGACACAAAAGTTGCAGTGAAGCCACAAAATATCTAAACATTACAGAGTCAGGGAGTCTTACATATTCACCTCTTCTGCCAAGAAAACATTCGAGTGTCTGTGAAACCAGCCTGCAGTGAATTCAGATGGAAATCCATGTACTGACAAGGATTCTCTCACTATTTTGTAAAAGTCTTGTTTACAAGGCAAAATAGGTTTTGATATTTAAATTTTTTTTTAATGGAACATTTGATTTTAAGCATTTAAAGTGACACATCTGTCGATCCCGTCTGTCTCCGCGTTCAGAATCGGAGCGAAACCTTGGGAGTGCGTTTGGATTGTGGCGGCTCTCTGAGGCTCTCTGAGATGCTACACTCCTCTCTTCCTTCTTCATTTTAGATTTCAGGATCTTTGTCCCGTTACAAACCCGAAACCGGTCTCCTTCTACAGAGAGGTCAAAGGTCACAGTCAGCTACAAATCAGCTGACAGGGGTCCCGTGTCTTGCTTAAGCACACTTCAGCGGGGCCGATATTTCCCAAGCAGGAGGCCTGAACATGGACCCTCCAAATAAATGAAGGCCGGTCTTAAAACCAAAGACAAAACCCAGCAGCCCCACAGAGTAATCAAGAACAGTGTTGATGGTGGCAATGCAGGCGCTCCAAACCAGGTCCCTCGTCAAACAGTAGAACCAGCATGTGATGCTTCGGTTAGCCGCTAAGTTGAACTAATCAGGCCAACGACAACCAGTGGCAAGATGGCAATACACATTTCTGAGGCATCATCATTTTAAAGACGAAACTTTTTAGAACTTATGAAAAGGAAATAAAATATAACAGGCCATGAAATCCAGCATCTGTCCTCTGACTTTAGTTGTTAATCTGCATTTGTGGATGTAAATATTTTAAATCTAATTAATGATTCTGCAACTGGAACTGGATCAACATGACGAACAATCCAGTATTTCTGATTTTTTTTTTTTTTTTTTTTTTTAAACATCAAGAAAACAACAGGAAAGTGAGACATTTTTCACTCAAAACAATATTCACAGGAGAGAAATGTGTAGATCTATGCCTGCTTTCTTGTTCAGGTACGTCGTTTCTGAAGCAGGGCAAATGAAACTGCCGTGTCTGCTCCGGAAACCGATGGTTTTCAGTCATCTTCTCCTAAAGTGTAGTCAAAAAATACACAACATGTACATCGGATCAACTGTCAGCTGCATCCTGGTTCATGGGAGAGGATACTACAAATTGTTTCAGCCCAATAATCCCACTTAGACTGGATTATTACTGTATGGCACATATAGCTCAGCTCCCCTAACTACACTGGGAAAATAAAGTGGAGGTATTCTAGGGACTCTTTACCATGTAATTCCCACATAATTGCATCTAAAAAGCAGATAAGCAGGTGATGAGGGCTACAAAAGAAAAAGCAGGTAGTTTAACTTCCATGTGAACCAAAATGATTTTGTCTTTCAGGAGACGTTCACAAGCAGCCATTAATCAGTCATGAGACAACGATGTAAAGACAAGAACTATACAATAAATACAGTATTTATGATGAGAGAAACGTTACATATACATTTTTGAGGTGACCGTTCTGAAGAACATTTAAGTTAACCAAAAGGACTTCAATGAAAAGAAAGAACACTGTTAAAGAAGGCGTGGTGTGACATGAACAGACAAAATACAGAGCCATCGCCTTCACTGACCTCCAGCTGCTGTCACATACTGCACCTACAAGTTTGTTTCAAGTTTTTACACAAGAACAAGCCAGTAACAGGAAATTATGTGCATACATGGGCTGTGGAATTCAGTATTTTTTTTAGTTGTTTTTTTTTTTACTTTTAAACCTTTCAGATCTTTTAGCTGTGGAACGTAACAACCGGCTTCTGCTTCGCTTTGTTTTTTTTTCTCCAGGAATCTCAACAAAAACACATGAGAACAATCGAATACTTGAGCTGGATACATACTGTGTGTGCATTATCATCCTACATGTGCTGGATACCCAACAGAAGGCCTCATGCAGTAAGAGAACGATGTGGGATTAAAATAGCCATCCTTAAAGGGAAATTCAGGACACCAGTAAGAATGCTGTGATCAGGATACGGAGGATGAACCTCCTACAGCTTTCCAAATTCAATTCCACAGAAATCACGTCAAATACGTGTATTCCCGGCCAACAGTATACTTTCAGTCAATGAAATCTGTGCGCTGTGTACCAGAGGGTGGATACCCAACCCGAGCCCGACAGAACAGTTCGGACAGAAATTTAGAAACGATGTACTTGACATGGTGCTTCCTCTTCAGTGCTGGGGTTTGTTATTTTAGTGACAACACATGAACGCAACACACAGGCGGTAAATATTCATGTAGCCTAGCTAACGATGGAGGACGTCAAACAAAATTTGTCATCAGGGAAGTTTTAAAAAAATTACCAAAAACCATGCAGGGAAATCGACAGTATGGACAGAAACATGTGGCCCGAGCCGCACGCTTGTTATTTTAATTTTGCAATTGAGAAATGTGTAGACATGAACCACCTTGTCATGTTTTGCTTAGAGTTCTGCACGGGCCTAAAACTGAAACCCAACTCCGGGCCATAAACGCTTCTTTAACACCTAACCCAACAGAACCCTACTGGTGCTGCCAAATCTGACAGCCGAAGCGATTTTTTTTGAGAATTAGTTTGGCTACATTCTGCGTCTTTCGCTCTTCCCATTGGGAATTGGGTATTCGTTTGCTATAGTTGATCTACTTGAGATAATTGCTAGTCAGACAGACTTCAGATTCCAATCAAGAGTTCATCTTTTTCAGTACTCTAGTGGCGTGCTATCCTCCGGTTTAGTACATTAATACAACACGGGACTACAAACCCCAGCACCAATCTCCAGCTGTTTACAGCTTGTGATTGCTCTGCTCAATTTCTATTTATTATCCTCATCTGTACCATGACATCACATCCTTTTTGTTTTGGCGCTGTGTGAAGGGCGGTTTTGTTAGAGGGAAGGCTAAGGTTCAGACGAGTCGACCCAGAAGTGGTTCCACTGCGCTGCAGTTCGCAGGGATTTACAGTGAAGGGCGTCACTTTGTGTTGAAAAGTGGTGATTTTTAAAATATTTTTTAAAACGGTCTTCAACATATGTTCTTTTAGGAAATGTAATCTGAGTAGATGATTACAACACGTCGGCGCATCAAAAGGGCCGCGTAGGCTACTACAGAGTCAACAATACTAAAATACTGAGCAGAAAACAACAACATCGACCACACAACTAACAGTCATCCACATGCATCATTGGACAATGCACATTTGTATCTTCTATATTTACATCGAATTATACATTTAAAAAATGGTCTCCAGCTTCTCGGTGTAAATGACACCTACGTTTACACGAGACTACTTTGTGCGTTTACGTTTGGTCGGACACAAAGAAGCGTTTCTGTTAAAAACTATTTAAAAAGCTGTAGAAGGGTCGCACTCCTCACTCCAATCATCTTGGGGAGTAAAATATTATCATGACTAATAGTCATAATGAACAAATATATAAGATAAGACCAAGTTTTAAAAAAGAACATCCAGAATTCCCCTTTAATGAACAGCATGGCATCGTCTGCTAAATGTGAAATCCAACATTTTCAGATGTTTACCACTTTTCCCGAGGATGCTGTCACTATGGAAACGTGGTGTCAAGATAGGGCGCGAGTGAAGCCCACACAAAGAGAAACTATTTAAAGTAATTTTAGAGGCACTGGTAAGAGAACAGTCACTTTTTGTTAACTCTCCATTTGTGCTTTGAGGGATGACCGATTCGATTTGAACAGTGGTACCTTCACATTGCTGTTGGCTTTTGAAGATAATGCACATCACCAAAGCCGTGTACGCACACAGGCAAAGGACAAACTGAACACAAACACGATAACATGTCTCTATATGGAGATGTAACAGAACATCTATACAAAAAAAAAAACTAGCTAAATAAGGCATTTTACTTTGAATAATACATAATGAAACTAAGAGAGAAAGAATGTCATATTTGGTGAAAGTTTGGCAAAGCAAAAGAAAAGTATAATAAATTATATGTAGCCACAAACTTGTGACAAGGCAACAGCTATGTTTTTTTTACCCCCCCCCCAACAACAAAATGTGACCTGTAAGGACGAGACAGGAGAAGAAACACAGCTCCACAACAGAACGTGTGCGCATGCATGCACACAGACACACACACGCACACGCACACACACACACTCTCTCTCGCATTGTCACACACACTAACACACACACACACACACACAAAGGAAATACAAGACAGCACAGAAACAGGTTAACATTCACAAAAAGACATTGTGCAAAAATAATGTTTTCATGTATGAAAACAAAAAAAGTGAAGTCCAACGTCATAATCAGAAACATTTGACATATACCCCCAAAATACAGACCCTGTTCTGACAAGACTGAATAAAACCAGCGACTTGCATCCATTTAATGTACAGTACAGTCTGTTCGATACAGAAAACACTGCAAACCCTCCCCTCCCCGCATTTGTCAAGTATTTTTTTTCCCAATGGAGAAACAAACAAAAGGTGAAAGAAAGAAATGGTGCGCTTAAAAAAAACAACAACAAAAAAAACCCGGCAATATACAGCGATAGATTTACATATTTAGAATCTCTTAGTATGAACTGCTATTAAAACTAATCTGAGGAAAAGAAATGAGCCACACAGCAACGACGAGGCACTCAGCCCGAGTGATTAACACCGCTTTGCATCCCTCCTCTTCCTCTTTTATCTGACTATTCCCTTTCACTGGACAGATGAGAACACACAGGTAATATCTCTCTGAACACAGAATCCCACACTGGAACAAAAAAAGTGAGGAGAGGGCAGTAAAAAACAAAAAAAGACAACGCTACAGGTCATGATTGCAACCATTTTGCACAATTCGTGATGAGCCACTGTGTCACTGATTTGCTGCAGGTTAAATCCATTTGGGACAGAAACCCNAACCCCCCCCCCCCCCCCTTCTCCCCTTTTCTCCCACAATCCCTCACCCCCACCCCATGTTTGCAGGACAGGATACAATCAAATCCGCCTTCTTACCGCCCCCTGGTGGCCTGACTGAGCTCTGAACTTTGAAAGGTCTAAGGACAATCTCTCAAAGTGACTTAACAAATAATAACAAATAAAAAATAAAATCTTTACATGATCTAAAAAGTAATAAAACAAACAAATCTCATGATTGTTCTCTGCTTTTATCAATGAAAGCAAATGAGAAGGTTCTTCTTGTTCTGAATATCTGTTGTTCCTGTTCGTGGAATCTGGATTGTTATTCTAGTGTGAAGAGTAAATGACATTTTAATTCTCTGAACTTCTTTTAAAAAGAAGTTATAGCAGCAATGGCATAGCATTGATAATAAGCATTAATAATAATAAAGTTATAGTCAAAAAAATTATATGAATGACAGCATCTAAAACGAAGGGACTCACTAAAAGCTTGGTTTTTCACCTGGGGTGGAGTCTTACGTCACAGAGTGACGCAGGTTCTCGCCGGCTGGCGTTGGGTCATCTTGTCACTTTTTAGATAAGCTAGCAAAACCATAACCTAAAACGTTGTGCTTTAATCCCAAGATTAAACCTACAGGAGGCCTCACGCCTGATTTTAACTTCAAACAGAGATGATTTTTTATTCTTTTGTGATCGATTTACGAAGATGCACTTAGATTTTTCCTCCTTGTACTGCTGGCAGGACTGCGACTAGACGTCCCTGCAGATGTCCAAATAACTTTAACCTGACTGTTTCTCAAACTGACCATCAGAACGTGATGCTGCTGAAATATAATGACGTTTAGATGGACTAAATTATGTCCAACAACAAAAATCTACTCAGATGGGGGGGTCTGTATTCTGATATCAGTGTAGTATCTTGCATCCAGACAGGCTTACAAGGCAGACTACCAATTTCCATGTTCATAAGTGTGAGACCAAATATACAAATTATATGAAAACATGAACAGTTTATTCTGCATGCCTTCATACTTGACATGCATCAAATAAACTCATCTCATATTCTATTAACTATTAGTCTAGTTCATCTAACTTTTCAGCTTCTCATTTTCATTAAACCAAAATAATTAATTGATTTGATGTTTGTTCTGAATTCTTACAAAAAGGTGCACGTGGGTTACCTTTTCATGGCACATGGTATGGGGCACATGTTGTTATTCTAACGTTAGCGTGACTGGGGAAAACTCATGAACGTGCACTCAAGAGCGCGGGCTGAGGCGGCCACGGAGCTCGCCGAAGCGCGCGCCGCTACGTCCTGCAGAACCATCCGCCCATCCGGGTGAAATACCGAGTTTTTACGGAGTCCCGTAAAAAAAAAAAGGGGGCTGGGGGACAATGCTACAGTTACAGTTAAGATACAACATTCATGGGATTTATTAGCCTCACTTGTATTGTGACTTAAGTCAATATTACAGTCACAACTTTGTCAATTTTTGTAGGTAAAAAACTAGCAGAAACATTTTTTTTTTCTGATTTGGCAGCTTTCTTAAATGTACTTTTTTTATTCTGGGAGTCACATCAAGGTGATTCAGAGGTTTTCAAAAGGGCTACATTCTGAAATGTATTTGGGCTGCAGTTTGTTTTTCTTGGTAGAGTAGCTCTTGCATATTAGGTTAATGTTTATCACTGTTTCCCTCAGTATCAACTAGGAAAAGGTGTTTTAGTGTCACATGTATCTGGGAATGCTGGTTCAGACTCTTCAGTGTTACCAAGACACGCTTCCAGGTTAATCTAGCCTGCAGGGTTTTTGAACATTGCACAGAGATAATCCAAAAAATATCACTCAATTTAGTGGAGTGTGCCAGAAATCAAAATAACAAGACAGTACTCTGGTGAGCAGGCTCCTCTGCTCGAGCTTCTCTGAACATCCAAACTGTGATGAGAAATTCGAATGACCTTAAGAGAACCACCTCCAACAGCTGATCCACAACTCTCCATCGTCATCCTCGTGTCCACGCAAACACACCAAACCAAAACTTTGCAACAGACCATCTTGGATCACTTTGAGCTTATAAACGGATCAATATTACTGCCAAAGCCGCCCCTTAGTTAGCACATCTTGCCTGTAGTGTGTGTTCCTGTTGAGAAAGTGTCCCTCCAGACTCAGTCTCGATGCAGAATGAAGGGGAAGAATACATAGAAGATCATTTCTTACACTAGGTTTTTTTGTATACAAGGAGGGAGTGGAGAGGGCGGGTGGGGTCTTGGTATATAAACATAACCAAGTTGAATATAATCATCATCATCATTATTATTAGTCATCATCATAATAAAAGTCTTTACATGGACATTGACTGACAGACACGGCACAAACTTTACACTGTTGCTCAGTCAAGAAAGAGAGACAGGAGGAGAGAGCAGGAAGTGGTTGTCTCTCTGTCCTCTGCAGTTTTCTCCTCCTCTATGCGTCCTCTCCTTCCACCTGTCTCTGCTCCTCAGTGTCCTGCTCCTCCTTCTCTGTTGCCTCTCCTCCTGTGTCCTCTAATCTTTCCTCTTTCTCCTCTGTTGCTGCTCCCTCAGGATGGTTATGGGAGTCTGGTTCCTGGGGCTCCGCAGGCCCATCCTCTCCATCTCCCTGCCCAGTCTGGGGCTCTTCAGTCGGGCACAGGCCTGGGTCTGGAGCCGAGGTAGAGGGGATGGGGGGAGATGAGGAGGAGGCTGCTGGGTGGGAGGTAACACTAGCCTTAACTGTACTTTCTCTTTCCTCTACCTTTCCCATCGCCGCCTTCTCCCTCTCCTCCTCTCTCTCCCCCTCCTCCCGCCCTCTCTTCCTCCTCCTCTTGGGGCTGCCCGGGGAGCCGTCCACTGCACCAGGAGGCATAGCGGGCAGCGCCATGATGCCACCATGCGGCAAGAACATGTGCGGGTATAGCAGGCCGTGGGACATGCCCGGGATCAGGAAGGGGTTGAAGGTAAGATGGCTGCCGGTGCCGGCTCCGAGATGCGCAGAGCCAAGATGGGCCCTGCTGGTAATGATGGCTGCTGCCTCCGCCCCTCCTGGTCTTTTGTTGGCTTCCGCTGCTCCTTTCTCCTCCCGGATCCTGTCCTTTTCCCCTCCACAAGAGCCAGAAGAGACGGTGCTCTCCCTCTCCGCAGGCGTCGTCGACGAGGGGCTGGCTGCCTCAGATGTAGACGGTGCGGTCGTTGTGGTGACCTTTGCAGCGGACAATGAAGAGGAAGAGGAGGAGCTGGGGTGAGGAGGAGGTGGCAGCGGCGGCGTGTGCGCCATCATTGCGCTGACGCTGAACAAGGCGTGTTGCGGGATCCCAGCCCCATGGGGGTGCGGGATGCCATGCAGCATCATGGGTAACATACTCAACCCATTCTTGGCATCTTCTGCCGACGCTCCAGCTCCTCCCGCTTGAACGGCTGCAGAGAAACCGTGTGGGAATCCAGCTGCCATGATCCCGGAGATGGGAATTCCAGGAATACCACCGCGGAGGTTCTGCATGGCCACCATGGAGTCCATGCTGCCGATTAATCCGCCGTTCATGAAGAGTGGGGGGCCGAGGCCAGATGAGGCAGAATCGGAGACGGACAGGAGGGGCTTAGGCATCTCACTACGAGGCCGCCTTCCACGGCGCCGAGAGCCTGGGTCTCTGTTGACTGGTTCTGTCAGGATCCGAGAGAACTTCCCCTCAGGGAGGAAACCCTGCAGGAAGAGGAGAGGAAGAGGTTAAAGGTCATGGAGTTACACATTAGTAGATTACAAAGTACAGAAAGGAATCTACATAATATGAGTCTGAGGAAATGCAAAGTTACATTAAATTACAACAAGAACAACAGTAAAAATGAGAAAAAGAGGAAGAAGAAAGTTAAAAATGTAAAGAATAAGAAAAAAAGGACAATTAAAATCATCATTTAATGTTTAAATTCACAATCCTGCATGTTTACGCCTGCAGCATGAGGTCATGAGGCTGACAAACATTGCTATAGTGTATTATACTCACAGAGTGCTTGACCACATCAGCCCAGTCTGGAGCTACATAGTACTCTGAGTTGGCATCGAGCCACCTGGAGAGCTCCTTTATGGCCGGAGCCATGGCTCCACCGAGCTGCAGGGCAGGAAAGCCAGTACAATATTAGAACAATGATATCAATTAATATTTAGGATTTTTCCTGCTTTCTGGCAGCCTGTATTATTAGTGGGTACTTTTTCCCATGACTGAACGTTATTATGCAGACCATCTGATGTTTATGTACTTTGTGTGTGTGTGTGTGTGTGTGTTTTCTACCCTGCGCCCGGTGCCTCGGTGCACGACAGGAACCCTCTCCTCCCCCGTCAAAGAGTTGATATCAAGCTTAGTGGGGTCTTTACAGCGATGCCTCCTCTGCTTGGGACGCTCCACAAAACCATGTAACAGACCTGCTCCAGACTGCACAGTGGGAGATAAAAGACATGGACGGAGAAAATATAAAAAAGGCACAGATTCTGTTTTAGCTGTACAAATAATCATATTATGGAGCTGTACATAAACCCACAAGCTCCACTGGTTTGCTGGCACCAACAACATAATGCCACACAAACGTACGCACACAACAAATGGAAGCAACAAATAGACCAGATATTAGTGTAACGTGAAGTCAAATGCGAGCAGAGAGATCACAGAAGGGAAGCAAAACTCTGCAGAAGCTAACATTAGCTTAATTGTAATACATACATGTAATTAAAAGTGGGTACTTGGAAAAAGCTGTTTGTTCATATTTTAATACCTATGAATTGTTATTATCTGCATATTTTAGGTTGTTTTATTTATTGTTTTCTGGTGTGTATGAATTGTGAGAATTGTATGCCAAAAACTCATGACGCCTATTTAAAGCTGAATCATGAACAAATTCTATAAAACAGAGTCAACTGTAGATTAACTAACCCAAACTCTGAAAATGGCTGATGATGGCCATAACACCTTGCTGATAAAAGCAATTATACACTGAAATAAATCAAACAAAACATCAGACTTACATGAGCGAAAGTGGGGAGGTCCATGCTGTAGCCTGGATTCTGTCTCAGCCACTCGATCAGACCTTTGCTGGCTGCCTCTCTGTCGATGGCCACGATCTCTGGCTGAGGGGGCGTCTGGGTGGGGGTGGGCGTAGATGAGGAGGACGGTGTGGGAGGGCCAGCCGGTCGCTCTGAAGGAGAGGGGGATGGCGAGGAGGTGGAGGAGGAGACAGACGAGTGGCTGATCACCTCCACCCGACCCTGCAGGTGGACACACACAGGTGCAGGCGTTTTAACATTCTCCTCCTGAATGCAATCTTTTTTATTTACCTTATGACCTTTGTTGTTTCCCTTGGTGTGGTTTCTCTCTTTCACGCTGAAGCACATACAACAATTACAACTGCCCTTACACTGAAAAGGCCCTCCTCCCTTACCCACCTGTGTCTCTGGGAGGTGCAGTCCTCTGCTCTTGGTGAACTCAGAGTACAGTGCTTCCACGTTTCTCCTCCTCCCCCTCCTCCTCCTCAGTGAGTCATCTCCCCTCAGGCTTCCGTTAACTATTTGCCCCGTTACAGGATGGATGAGCCCGGCCTGCAGTATCCCGGCCATGTCGATTCCCACAGAGCCCGTTAGCGGTGCTGTGATGGGGGGTGGCGGTGGCAGCTTATGACTGCTGCCAGCACCGGCACCGTGGTGGCTGATTCCTGGTGCAACCACAGCTTCTCCTGTTCCAATACCACTGGTGGTGCTTATTTCTCCGGACGACTTGGTTAGATCGATGGCTGCTTCTTGCCAACCATTAATCAACATGGCTCCTGTACGATGAGAGGGCGGGGCCACCACCGGAGTAGCACCACTGGAGCTTGTGGTGGTAGCAGTATGGCATGACGTTGCCGATTTCCCAGCTAAAACCTTGGCAGCAGCTGCAGCAGCAGCAGCTTCATAGTCGTAAGACCTCCGACCTCCCGCTCGTTTGAGCTCGGGGAGATAGGGAGGAGCCACGAGCCTCTCCTGTAAGAGAGGCAAGGAGGTGAGGCGCCAAGCTCCGCGCCCGCATGCCCCGCCCCGCTGCATGTACTGTCAGGGTGGACAGGGTGGACAGGGTGGGTGAGGGGTAGACAAGAATGGGAGAGAGATGGTGGCTTTGTTAAACATACATATGGACTGAGACACAACACAGAGGTGGCTATCAACCAGACCTGGGTAAAGCCATGAGCTCTACACCTCAACAGATATTTAAAAGCTGATTTAGATATTCTTCTTTGTTTAACTCATTAGGTGCCTGAAGAAGCTTCCAAAGCTTTCCTGGTTTGTTTACCTCTGAAAGTACGAGATCCGGAGTCTAATAAGTAGCTCACAGCCCACCTGTTCCCTGGTCTACGGTGTGTAACCTTTTGGAAACGATGTCTTTGGATAAAACACACTGAACAGATAATTAGCCTATAGACTATAAATTGGGTGTAAGTTGGGTTTTCACATTATCCTTTCTCTCATTTCTCTCCTTAGATTGATACATAATGTTTCTTTATAAATGCTAGTTAAAAGAAATCGTTGACAATATGACTACCTGCCCAAGTCTGATATCAACATGTATAATATCAACAGTACACATTAACAGAGACACGGAACTTTATATAAAAGCAACAAAGCAATGGTGTGAACGAGAGGTGCCCAGTGCTACAAGCATTTTGTATTCTGTCTGAACAGTGACATACCCACTTCAGTAAAGATATTTTATGTGTTACGCTATAAATCTAACAGATACATTACATGATATATATGTAAAACATATATTTTCATTATATACTTTAATTTATCAGTATAACTGATAAGTAAGAGTTGCATCAAATGGATGTGACACATTTTTTTATGGAAAACTTATTTAAATTGACTGATATAATAGCATGGGAGCACAAACAGGACAAGTCAAAGTGACGATGCACTTTGCAGAGTCCTTGTCAGTCTGTCAGCTATCAGGAGTCTGCAGTCAGCTTAATTATCAACACTATTAGCATTCTTAGCAGTGCAAACTGGACACCACTTGTGTGAACCATGGCGTGAGATAGTGGAGATAAATGTAGACAGATGACAGATGCGTAGATATGTACAACAAAAGGGAGTTCATTCATTCATTCAGCGGCTCACAGGTGTGTTCTCACCTTAGGCAGTCGCGTGAGAGGGGGAGGGATGGAGAACCCCAGCCCAGAGTTCGCCTGCTGAACCCTGGCCTGGCCCGGGATGGAGCTCGAGGCAGTGGTGGGGAGAAAGCCCGCTCGGTGGTGCTGCTGCTGGGCTAAACTGTTGGCCAGGCAGGAGTTGGCAGCCAGGGAGCCAGGCGAGTCGTACTGCTCACTTGATGAAGGCCACTTCCCCTTGAGGATGGCGTGGCAGATGCTGTCCAGGCGGCTGATGATAACCCGGTCCTACAGGGAGTGAAACAACAGCAACAACTAATGACGTGAGGATGATAATGTGAATGAGTATACGTTGTTTTTAACTCAGAATCCGAGTCTGACAATGAGCTCATTATTTTTATTTTATTGAGTTCACTGTAAACAACAGTGGTCAATAGCTGCGTTTACATGGACCCTAAAATTCCACAAATAATTGGAATAATAGCCCAATCACAATAAAAATTCCTCATGTAACCACCTCAATCGGAAGGAGACTCACAGCAGACTGTGCGCATGCCAGATTAAATGCTTTGGGAATGTAAACACACACCTTATCAGATCCCTTTATTCAGCGTTTTTTAGGTGCATGGTGACACAATATCATGGGGGAAAATGTGGCTGAAAATCTTTAAAAACCAACAACAACCCTTGTGTATATCCTACTGAAGGAAAATTGAGTTTAGCTCATCATATATTAAGTTTAGTTGCTAAAAAAAAAAAAGGCTTTGTTGCTTGGTTGGGAGGACTAACATTTAGTGCTAAACATCTGCAGCTGTGTGATGCATGTCGTGCACATAAACAACACCACCGTAGCGTGATAAGGAGCCTGATGATGAATAATTCTACATCTTTCATTGAGAAAAGAACGCACCTTTGCTGTGTGTGGCACAGCCATGGTCTCTGCCATGAAACAAGTCCCTGTTAAGACTCAAGGAGGATCTTTCCCAAAACATTTGGTTATCAGCATGACCTTCGGGCCATAAAACACGACCCACCTGGACTCAGGGATCACATTAAGGGAAAGCTAAGTGACAATTGCCCAATTTACAACAAGCCTGTAGTAAACTAGCCCAATACTCCCACATTCCAGGATATGGGCTGAAGATTCAACGCTGGGGCCTTTCTGTGTGGAGTTTGCATGTTCTCCCCGTGTCCGCGTGGGTTCTTTCCGGGTACTCCGGCTTCCTCCCACCATCCAAAGACATGCAGGTTAGGTTAAGTGATGATTCTAAATTGCCCGTAGGTGTGAGTGTGAATGTTTGTTTGTCTGTCTCTATGTGTCAGCCCTGTGATTGACTGGCGACCAGTCCAGGGTGTACCCCGCCTCTCGCCCAATGTCAGCTGGGATAGGCTCCAGCCCCCCCGACCCTCTGAGGATAAGCAGTATAGATAATGGATGGATGGATGGATGGATAATAACATGCTGGGTATAACTGCCCTTTAAACCTGGGTTAACTGTCTCTGACTGTCTTTATAAGGTGTTTGGTAGAGAATGCCACACTATTAAATATGGAAGCATTAGACATGTGATCAACTTTATTACCGAAATTAATTCTTTAGAAATGAAATTGGAACAAAGAAAATACTTAAGATAGAACAGGTCTAGGGTGGGTGGAGTAAAGTTTCGCGCCGTTGACTTTGGACATCGCCGCCCCTTTTACAGAAGACTACAAAGCAAGAAGACACCCGAAGATCACTCTCTTATGTCTCTTATTCTCTTATGACTCTTATCTGCCTCGTCCCGGGCGAGCGGGCCACTGCGCTTGGTTCTGCCCTTTAGAGCCTGACCATAGCAGGCCCAGAAGATTGCCCGTCAGCAGCATCCAAGCCACAGAGAACATGCTGAAGGCCCCTCTGCCTCATCCAGCCAACTTTGAAAGCAAAGCTCCAGAACGGGCCCACACGAGAAACATCCTCCTTCCTCCTTTCCAGAGCGACGTCTGCCCCAGCCATCTGAAGCACCAGGTGAAACTTTACTTTCCTGTGATATTGGGGTTGATGCTATGGAACACCTAAAGTAATTTAGCGTTAGATCAAGAATAGGATCTCCCTTCAATATAATCATGATGAAGAATTGTAAAACGTTTCACTCTGCTTCCTAATAACCTCTCAGCTGCTGAACGATGCATTAAGGTGACTCCACTGGTCACAGTTTTGTTCACTGTATTTACACGAGTTAACACAGCTCGCCAAGATAATCATTCACTGCGTCATCCGGTATACAATGGTCCTCTTTTCATGCATTGTCTGTCGTTGTATTCATAATTTCATTCACTGATGTTCGCTGTATTCATTGGATTTATTCGTGGTTGCATTTATTCATTCCTTTGTATGTCTAGTAGCTATAGTGGTGTGTGTAGTTAGTAGTTTAATAAAAGTTTAATTTATAAAGAACTTGATCACTATGTGGTTTGTGTGTATCAAGTATTAAGGTCACTGTACAGTCGAGAACTCTGTAGCAACCTTTAGACTGAGACTGAATTAATTAATTGGCTATCTTTATCCCTTTTTCAAGGGTGGTGCCTCGAGGTGAATTTAACGTTAGTTAAATTCTGTTATTTAATATAAATACTGATTATATCTGATAGCCAAGTTCAGTATCATTTCTCACTTCAATTATATACATTTGTATTAGGGTCCATGTATTTGGTGCAGATCTGTGAGACTAATACGCTACACCACAGTACCTTGGGCCACTCAGAAAACGAGTAAAGTGCCTTCTCCTGTAACAGCTGAGCGATGGTCGGCTCCCTGGTGTCATGGAGGCTGTCGGGAATCTCACACATGGAAATAGGAGCTGCAAACCTGGGGCTGCTCACATATCCTTCCACCGCAGGCACTACGGAAGAGGACGGCAGGTTAAAGCTCAACAATCTGCCTTGTTTGTTTTAGAGGCAGAGCTTTTTTCCACATAATTAAATTCTTACAATCACCACAACATTGTGACAACAAGAATTCAAACATCAGTACACCACGCAGTTAATGTGTGCCTATGATTAAAACGATTAGTCGAGTAATGGATTAGTCAATCAACAGAAAATTAATCCATTTTAACAGTGGGTTTATCGTTTCAGGTCATGTAACAAATAAAATGTCAAACAGCTGGTTTCCTCTTCTCAAATATAACATTTCTCTGTTTTATATCATGGAATGCTTTTCATGGAATTTTTAACACGACTAGCAAATCACTGCGACTTGTGATGGAAAATAGTCATCACTTTCTGTCATTGTCAAAAGATTTGATTATTAATCAATAGATAAACTAATAATTAAATAATCATTAGATGCAGCTCTAATGTGTATCAAACCTTTGAAAGCCATTCTGAATCGTCTGAGTGTTCTTACCTGGTGTATTTGGCCTCTCCTCCTTCACTTGGCCTTTCACCACCAGGCCTCCCGAGGTGTCCACCAGCCCATCCGCCTGCTCGAGCTTCGGGGTCAGGACCGTGCTGTCGGCCTCCAGCAGCTCTTGCTTTGTCTCAGCTTTGATCTCGGGTAAAACTCTAAACTCGAGGCCCTCTGGCTTGGCCTCAGGTTTAATCTCAGAGCTGTCTGGGTAGGATGTGAACTCCAGACCCTCTGGCTTGGCTTCAGGCTTGATGGCAGACGTGTCAGGAAAGGCTATTAACCTTAAACCTTCTGGCTTTGTCTCAGTCTTAAGCTTAGCTCCATCTGGATAAGCAGCAAACCCGAGAGCTACTGGTTTTGCTTCAGGTTTGATTTCGGCGCCATCTGAGTAGACTGCAAACTGGAGAATTTCAGGTTTACGGTCTACGCTCTCAGGCCTCATAGGAAGGCTTAGATCTTCAGGTTTGGTCTCCAGTGTTTCTGGTTTGACAGGATAGTCTAACTGCTCAGCTTTGGTCACCAAGACTTCTGACTTGACGGCGTAGGAGAAGAATTTTCCATGTTTGACTTCAGAGCTGTCGGGGTAGACATCCTCAAGAGTCTCTGTCTTGGTCTTCTCTACCTTGATTGGCAGCTCCAGTTGCTGTGGTTTCTTCTCACCACCGCTGTCTGGTAGAAGACAAAATTTAAGATCAGATGGCTTTGTGTCAATGCTGTTTGCAGGCAGAGTAGCTGCAATTTTAATTTCATTTTGCTCAAGCAGATTGTCTTTGTTGTCCTGATCAAGGGAGAACGCCAGGGCTCTATTCTTATAGTCTCTGCTGCCATCTGGTAAGTTCAGATCTTCACCTGTACCTTCATAGTTTTCCTGTTCCATGGAGACTTCGGTTTTGACCCCAGCTCCGCCGCCGCCGCTCTTTGTGCTGGTTTCATCGGGCTTTGACGCTGCAATAGGGGATGAGACAGAAATAGCAGGGCAGGACGGTTGTGTGTATTCGGAGTAAATACTCTCGAGCTCCATCTCATTGGGTTTGGTGTCTAGTTGTTTCACTGCCTTTTTTGCCGTTTCATCACAGGGTCGGACCATTGGAACATCCATAAGAGAAACATGAGCCATCTGCCCTTCGGAGATCTCATCCACTTGATCTGCAAGATCTGTGCACTCCACTGGACCATCCTCTCTGGAATTTTCTGGAACTCCTCTCGCTTGCACAAACTCTCCAGTTGCGTTCCCCATCAATGTTTCAGTGTCAAGAGAGTTTTCCATGGTCTCTTCCTCCACTGTCTGATACAAAATCAACCCGTCCACTTCCTCCCCAGGCTCTTCAATAGACTCAGGACACGCAAGGCTACCCTCCTGTTCCAGCTTCCCAAGATAAGGGTGCACGCCTTGTGGAAACTCCTCTTTATGCTCCGCTTGGTCAAAGCTCTCCTGAAGGTCTTGAGACAGTCGATTTGAGACCTCCATCCTCTGGTCCTGTTTTCCAAGGCCCAGCTCAGGCTCTATCCCGTCCATCTGTGGTACTTCCATGGGTGGATTCAAGACTCCCAAACTTTGGTCTGCACCTGTGAGGACAAACCATCAATATGTCAAGTCAATCATGAGGACAGGAGCTAAGCAAATTTAAATTAAAGCCACTGCGTAGAGGTTTTATGTGATTACAGCATCTGTCAAGAAACTGTGGTGGAAAAATGATGAATGTGTTCATTCCATCTCAGTGTCCCTGGGTCAGAATCAGGAGGGTGGGCTAGTGCTTTGCTTTGTCAGTCTTCCTCTGGGGGTCGCCAAAGTTGGACATTTTCAGATCCTACACATGGTGACTTTTAGGTAGTTAAGGAGCTTGCTCAAGTCTGTTGCATTTTTATGATACTGTTCAGGGTATATCTGTGTTACAACATTGGTAAATCGGACTTTTAAAGAATGTAGAACTGTTTAATTTGTTTGGGTAGATCATTTAATATGCTTCCCAAAGGATAATAACACTTTACCAACATTTTTAAGAAACACAGGCTGTAATTCCTTTCTTGTGGTCACTTAGGAGAAATAAATTAATTTTGGAATACACTGTGAACACCAGCAGGACTTTTACCTTGGTCTGCATCACACTCCACTCTTTCCAGACTTTGATCTCTTTGTTTTTTCATGTTCTGCTCCATGGTCGCCCTCGACAAGTCTTCCACTTCTTCTTCCTCCTTGTCATCAAACTCGAACCCGACGCCTCCTTCCCGGACTCCTCCTTCCTCCACCACAGGATTGGTCAGGCTCTCTGCGACATCAGAGTGGCCCAGCCTATCCTGTGGCTCGTGGGCAGTGATGTCAGACAGAGAGAGGGGGGGAGGGGGGACGTAGGGAGGAGGGGGGCTCACTGACAGGTCGGTTTGATCTGCGCTGGGTTCCTCGCTCACACCTATGTCCTGAACACATAAAACAAAATCAGATTTACTTGGGCCTCGCACTGTGATGATCATATGTTATGGTTTTACAAAAAACTAGTTACAAAATGTTAAAATTAAAATGAGACAGTGAAGTTTTTGTTTTATATGTTTGAAGACTTCAGTCTGATGTAAAGCATACCAGTGAAATGTAATTAATTGCGTTGCCCAGCCCCCAAATTAAAAACATCCCCTGTTGCATAATTTTAACAGCAATTAGAGAACAGAAGGTCTCATTCATCAAGTAGTTAACATTTTAAAATTTCTATTTAAAATAAAACTCTATTTCAATATTTGAAATCCTCCCTGAAAGCCATGATGCACGAGCTACAGTATTTTTTTTCCACTTTACTTTAATACTAAAATTAGATATTTCATAGTAAAGTCAATGCATGTCCATCTATTGCCAGCCCTACTGAAAACATTACTATACAAATGGTTTTCAGATTAGAAATGATAACCATTGACTCTGTAAAGTGCTAACGTGACCCTGATGGCACATGATGCATAAACCAACCTTGAAGAGCATGTAACTCGAGGACAGCGGCTCCACAGAATCTCCTGCAGAGGGGTGGGAAGGAGAGGTTGAGGGCGGGAGGCCCAAACACTCCTCCAGAGTTCCACCTTCCTCCCCTCCTCTGTCTCCCCCTTGTGCCTCGTCGTCTTCTTCCTCCAGAAAGCCAGTCTCCAGAGTGGAAGGACCCAGGATTGGATCGGATTCATTAAACATGTGGTGGGCTGGACTGGAGTGGTCTGTGCCGTCCCAGGGAGCCTGCAGGGACGAAGGTGATGGATGAATGAAAGATGATGATGCACACAAATGTGGATTTTTCACAATTAAACAAAACAAGTGCATCTCAGGCAGTTCATATACAACATATTCTATCACACATACATCATTTACCAGGACATTACTTAAGAAGGAAAATAGAGATTTAAAGCACAGTGCGAACCTGTAACTGATCCAGCTCCACTGATGGTGCCATCAGCCCGGTTTCCTCTGAGGAGCCCTGCTCACCAACAAGCACGTCACTCCTTAGTTTTGAATCCAGGTCTGTTACCACAACACCGTACGAGTTGAGCATGCTTTGACCTCCTGCAGCCGAATTGAATGGGAAACCGTTGAGGGCGTCTTTGGATGTCTTCCCTCCATGTAAAGCATCTGCAGACATGGCGTCATGGTGCAGCGAACCCAGCTCCAGGGTTTCATCCAAGGGAGGACAGTCGAGGAAATCTCCCCGTGACCCGGGAACTATTCCTAGACTTGGTGAGGCAGAATTGTGGGCATCCAAAGGTGGAGGGTGGAGGTGAGGGTGAGAGGAGGAGGAAGGAGAAGGAGCCGATGGAGGCTGCTGGTGGTGGTGATGATGGTGGTGGTGAGAGGACTGGTGGGGATATTCAGGAGGCTGAGGGGAGTGGCGACCAAGACCCGAATCATACAGACAGCAGTGAGGATGAGGCAGCTGAGGGTGAGACGAGGAGGAGGATGAAGACGAGATGCCAGGATGAGTCGCCAAGCCCGGATGGTGAGGGTGATGATGACTTTGAGGATGAAGATGAGAGGGGTGTCCCCTGACGTAGTTCCTGTGAGCCTCCAGGAAGCTCAGCTGGGGGTCGTTCAGGATGTAGAAGTCAGTGCGGCTCAGGCCGTGGCGCGCCGCCCCGATGAGGAGGTCACGGTCGTGTTTGCCAGACTCCCACCAGACCGGGAGGTAGAGGGAGGGGCGGCACAGCTGCAGGCGGGCCGATATTAACGGGTGACGGAGAACCTGAGGGAAGGATGGAGTTCAGAGAGCAGGAAGGCACAAGGTGTACATATAAAACTAGGCACTTTTTGCTTGGTTTTCATTCCCATTATTTCCTGGCTCAGTCACAGTTACATGTCTTAGTCATGTCAGAAATGTCATGGCTAGGTTAGGCTGGTCCGAAATGCCCTTGATTGACACGGGAGTGGTACTATACATGTTTTAGGGCATTTTTTATAACAAAAAGGTTGAAAGTTTTGGTCATTTTTGCACACACAGCAAATATATGAATTTTAACTGATAGTTCATGTTTGCACTGCAACTATGAAAGTACAAACAACAATCAACTGGATTCCTTTTGACACTGTAGAAAACAAATCGAAAACGTGATCATTTAGGCAAGATATGAGGTTGTTAGGAGATGATTTCTAGATGTCTGTCTTGACAAAATGCATCGATCAAATGCTGGCAACAAGTTGTGTTGGAGATAAACTTTGAAGTTGCAACAGTGAAACAGAGTATTAATGATGAAGCTTTGTTTCTTCAAAGAGCCCACCTGCTCTCTGATCTTTCGGAGAAGTTCGATGCGGTATAAAGTCCGGGCTGCTCTCTCTTCTGTCAGAGGCTCTACCAGCACAGCGGGATCCACCAACCCTGGAAGCAACGAGAGGGAAGGGATGAAGGTAGGGGTGTGAGAGAAAGAAGATAAATAACTGTGTTTGTGTGTCCCACATGTACAGCGGTTTAAAATAGGTGTGTGTTGGTTATCCTCCTGTCAACCTTATCATCAAACTATACTGCCGATACTGATGTTTTTATCACAGAGGTTAGCAAATATGCAATTTATGTTACCATGCAAGGGTAAATAAACCCAGTTTACATTAATTTGAGAGTTGACATTTATGATACATATTTCATATTATGTTGTAATATGTCGTTACACTCATTGACAGTTTTATTTACAATTTAAAATCCATCATTTGTGTGAGTTTGGATTTTAATTTAATATACTGAACTGCAAATTAACTGTCATTGAAGATCAAATGAGTCTTCCCACCAGCAGGGGTCAGTAATGTTGCCCAGGGCCAGGAACGAGGTCCCCAGGAGGGACATGAGGGCTGCTGCTACACCCCAATGAGAACATTAACTTGTAAATAATGCAGTGTTGGACTCTACTGGTTTTAAGAGTCAGGCTCACATTTATATTGTAAAACCAGCCAAATGTGGCTATAAAACAAAGCAGCTGTTCTTGGCAACATTTAAAATAACCACATTAACGGTGAATTCAATTAGCAAGGTTGTCTCACTGTCAAAACCTAGCTGTCATGTTTAACCCTTTGAAAATGGACCGCCCAGGAAGTCGCTGTTTGCATAATCCTGTTTAAACTGATCTAAATTAAAAACCATAATAGCTTGAGCGTTCGTTCTTTTTGCAGCTGAAAGCTCAGGCTTCTGTCTTTCGCGTCATCACGTTGTACGCTCGTGTCGCAACTTGATGATGTCATTACGTCATGTGCAGTGCAAAACGTGGTGAAAACGCACGGTGGCACGGTTTTCATTTATGACACAGTTTAGTCACTATATGAACAGTCACTATGGGTTATTGACTTACAGCCTTTTACCTCAGGTTGTACAGATTTTAGGGATATGAAGCATTTGAAGATACTCCAAGAAATGACAAAAATACCAATGTAGGCACTGGCGGACCATTTCATGTGTGTGTGACCATACACAATACCTTCTTCCTTCCTTGGAGGCAGTTTGCAGGCTGTCCTACACATGTTGACAAAGGAGTTGAAGTATCTCTCCAAACTCTCGTCAGTCTTCCTCTCCAGTCGGGCCAGCGCTCTGAACTGGGACCAGTCGAAGGCTTTCCTCTCTGGGTCGTACACCACCCCAAATGATGACACAGTGCGGTAAAAATCTGCTTGTTCTCGACGAGTCCACCTTAAACATGAGGACAAGGGCAGATATAATGTTCCTCCATGAATTTCAACTTAGAGGAATGTACCAATATTACCACTATTTCGAAGCTATATTTTTCATTTAGCAGCTAGTTTGACAGTATTAACCAACGATGTTCCACAATAAAAGACCACAGAAAATGCAGATTCAGTATTAGCAATAAAGATAACATAAGAGTGATACAATACTGATCTTAAAACTTGATATCAGCTGATACTATGTAGATTTAGCAGTTTATTTCTTCTCTAAATTTCCAACATTGTTACCTCCTCTGCCACTCCAGAAACAGGGGGTCAGGTTCGGTGGCGACCACAGAACACCGCCTCAGCTCTTCACCCAGTTGCCACGCCAGCGGCCCCCCAGCGTGATGACTGTGAGCAGCTCCGGCTCCTCCGAGCCCCATGCCGACGAGGCCGTCGTGAAGCAGGAAGTCCTGCCTGAGCAGCGGCTCACGCCGCAGCGTGAAGCGCTGGTAGGCGGTGATCAGGCGTCGTAAACGGGCCGTCAAGGCGGGGCCAGTGGGCCAGAGGGGCCGGGCTTGGACGACATGGAGGGCTGCCACCCCAGTCCCTGTTCCTGCTGTCGTCGTGGTGACCAATGTTCCATCCTGGGTGCACAAGTCACCGGAAATCTGAGAGTCTGTGGAGAAAAGACACATTACTACATCCTGCTTGTTTGAGTTAGTGATGCTGCTGTTGTACCCAGTCGTTAGTTTCACATATAACTACTGGGGGCTGATGAGGTTTTTGGCATTTCCTGTTGTCAATTCATGTATTTTATCATGTTTTATGTAGCTTAGTCCGACTGTCTATGTCTCTGTGTGTCCTTTGTTTTACCTGGCTGCAAGACAAATTTAAAATTTAAAAGTTGCATAAAGTTTGTATGAAAAAGAAATCCATTCTAAAAGAAGCGCTGAGAATCGTTAGAATTTTGGAATACCGGCAATAAAATACCTTTTGGTACCAAAACAATCAAAGTTTTTTTCTGGTACCTTCCTTAAATTCAGACATTTAGACACAAGACAAACTTCTTCTTCTGTTTCTTTTGTCTTAACACAAGGCAGCTGTACGAGGGCTTTATGCAACTAAATTTAGCAACAAAAAAAATGTAAATAAGGAAAGATTGGATAAAAAATAAGTGAACAAGAATAAGAATCCTCTCATCCCACCAACACAGTTTGGTCAGTACTTAAAAAGTAGTGAGATTTAATCCCTAGTTCCATCTAAACGCAGTACACTTTGTTCCATGATTGTTTTCAGCTGCATGCATTTTGTCCAAATGAACGTCTGCTTAATTTGGAGGGAGGTTTAACTTTATTAAAACATAGAATCCAGACATGTATTAAATAAAAGACAGATCCTGAAATTCTCACTATAAAGCCCAGAACTTATTAGTTGGAAATTGCCAAATCCAAATCAATCAAAGCAGTACATCGGGCTCTTAAAACTTAATTTTCCCATCATTGAAAATGCAAACTCATACTCCAGCTTTCCCTAAATATGCTGCTTAATAGTACCTGCATGTCTTGAATACAAAAAAAAATAAAAAAATAGAAAGAATACAGATGATTTTTACAATATCACTGTATCGGTTATGTTCCCTCATTTACACCGGAACAATGGGGAACAGGGTATTTGTATCCAAGTGTGTATGTCTTCCCATCTCCTTCTCCAGAGTGCCATTCAACAGTTAGATGTTCATTAAATGTACCCACCGACACAGTGATCACCATCAAAACTCATTTCACACATTGCCCCCCCCCCCCCCNCCCACCCACCCCCGTACTCTGCAGAGCAGCGGTGAAATGAAGACTTGAGCTGAAAGGTGAAATGGGTTTAGATATTAAACATCATGGGAGAGCACCTCTTGTACAGTGGAGAGAATTTATATCATATTGTCTAATGGGATGAGTCATTACAGAGAAATGATAGCTTATATTGCCTTTAAGACCTGCAAATGCCAAGACATTAAGCAGCTATCTGTCAGGTTGGCATGTATTTATGTGTGTTTATTGATCTTAAATGCTTCTCTGTGTTTATGTTCTTGTTGAGCTTCTTCTTTTCAAGGAAATGAATGAAGAACATTCTTCCCAAGGACTCACACTGTGTACTGAGACTTGGCATTCTCGATATGAACAAACATGTCTATGTATATACAGCTTTTCCACACATTTTTACCAATGAATTTTCAAAACTCTTCCATAATATTTTACCCCATTTCCACGACTTTATTTAAGTATTATATTTGTCGCTGCAAAGCCAAACATGATTAAACACGCCCTTCCCAGGCATTTGCGGATAATCAAACTGCTAGCGCTTGCTAACTTCAGACATTCCCGCCGCCAACTAGCTGCATACGCCAATGTGTGTCACGTGATACTGATGGACTTTCAAAGGTCACGCAGCGCAGCACTAGATTTTAAATTTATAATACGAGGAACGTATTTCGCGTAACGTTATGTTTTGGGATTTTTTAAACAATAGCCAAAACAATGTATGTTAAAAACGTTTCCAAAACATTCTGTTAATTCCAAAACAGTTTTTCTAACTTCATAACTTTTCCAGGAATTTCATGACCGTGGGGACCCTGCATGTAACCATGGTTACTGTACAGCGATGTCTCACCTAGACCTGTGCTGTCAGGCTTGTCTGAGGTATCCGTGCTGGAGCAGGTTTCTTCTCCCTGTGAGTTAAAGACACACCAATATTACAGAGGGAACAGCAATAAGTGAGGACTTTCAATAAACAGCTCTAACACATAACTACCAGAAACCAGTCATTCTTTCAGACAGACACCTGGTCCTGAGACTGGTTCACTATGGTTCACATCAATATCACAATATTAATAAGAAACTTTTCTAAATATATCAATTAATTGAAAATGTATGCAAAAATCACATATCAAGTAAACAGGCGTTTAATGCAATAAACGGTTCTACTCTCATGCAGTTCACAGATCAAACTTTACAAAAGGTGTAAAATGTGTTAGTTCTTAATTGGGCCAGAAGATTTTGTAATACAATAATACAACATGATCATGTCATCGAGATATGATTCCAGAGAGCAATGATATTTAATTACAGCCCAGCCCTACCGCTTCCTACAAAAAAAAAAAAAACATACCTGAAATACTGAAAATTGCAAATTAAATCTTTTTATTTTTGCTTGTTTTGTTTTTTCCCCCACAATTAAAAAGGTGATTTTTAAGTACAACACGTTCATGTAAAACTCATGTTCAGGGTTATTTCTGTATGTTTCACATTTGATGTAAAATAATGGGATAGTTGAGAGTCATTTCCCCTTTCAGACGCATTTAATTAAAAAGTCACCTGAAACTTATTTTGTTACTATGATGCTTAGAAAGTCTTACTGCAGATTAAGAATACAGCGCTGCAGAAAAACGTAGTTGCACGGAAGCTTTTTTTTAAAAAAGACAAAAAGCATAGATAAATAAAACCTAATAGAATAAGCAATAAAAAGATACCAGATATTATATTTTACACTTTGAATCATTTAACAATATCTGTATGAAGTGTTGCTATGCATTAAAAAGCATCATTAACTTCTTTTTACAGTACCCAGAGGCTACACAATTCTGCTCAACTTGGAAGGATCCAAAATTTAAAAATGTTTTCCCAGAAGCAATTGTAACTATCGCCACACAAAGTTAAGACTTTTCATCTAAAGAGACTACAGCGAGGTAAATAAATAATGTGTCCATAAAGGAATAAACTGAATCTCAGGTTTGGAGTGAGTGAGAGACAATAAAAGACCGAGATCTTTTTAAACACTAATGTCGCAAACATCCTGCTCACCTTGCTGCTCTCGTCTCTATCCTCCCCTCCATCAGCTTTGCTCTCTGTGTCGTCCTTCGCCTCCTCAGTTTTGCACACGCTGACAAAAGAAACGACAGAAAGCTTTAATAACACCGAAAATGTCCTATTGAGCTCCCTAGGTGTACGACAGAGGGCACCACATGTGAGGACAGAATTAAACGGAACAGAAAACAGGAAGAGTAAACACACGGTACCACGAGAAACTCAGTTCCCTTAATGTGTGCAAAAAGATAAAACATGTCAGAGCACAGACAACAAAAAATGACTTCAGAGCAAGAAAAAGCTGTTAACGATAAAGAGGTCCAACTAAGGGCCTGTCAGAATGTGATCAGATGTAAAGAAAACAGATTAAACATGAGGCAAGAGGTAACACTATGCAGCTGTTATTAAATGTTAAAAGAAGCATGAAGTAAACATTTCCTGAGGCAACAAAAAAAAACTGTCCCTCAACTTGCGACACCAAATTACTTCCCCTTTAAAGGGTAAATTGAAAGCCAGGTGGGAAGCATTGTGTACTTCTTTTAACTGTATTCTGGATATTTACAGACTTTTTAATTCACCCTTTTTGGTTGCTGACTTTTACCTTTAAAAAGAACTTGCAAATACCCTGTCCAAACTGAAACCTCACCAAAAGTGAAATGAAAGTCAACAGTTTTATTTTAGTTTTTTTAATTCCAAAACTTTTAAGCTTCAGAAAAATCTGTAAATTGATATTAAATTTAAGAAAAAACTGGCCCTTGAATTTATTTTCTGCATTCTTGGGATACAATCAGCAGTATTGAACCTTCGCCCCTCTTCACTGAAGACGCTTAAGTGCTTTTCTTTTTAAGGGCAAGGAGATGTGTTCTTCTTCAGTGGATTTCAGACACGGTCCCTACGGTTCACATTGGACCCAGAGTGCTATGGAACCTTTATCTTTAGAAGCCGTTTCTGGACTGTATTGGAGATGACGGGGCCCAGGTCTCTATGGACTAGCATGGACTGAGATCTCGAGGTACATTTCCATGTAGGTCTTAGTGTTTAATGTGCCATTATCCCTCCATTATGCCTGATTTGCCCATAAATATAATTATATATAATTGTATGAACCCTCTGTCTTTGTGGGG